>APFE030676178.1:54943-189573 GCA_000404065.3 Pinus taeda | reverse complement strand
ACAAAACTTGATTTGCATCATTAACTTTAAATAAACTCACTAGTCTATCGTAGATTTCCTTGGAGGTGTCTAGTTCAGAGATGTAGGCCACCAAGTGCTTGTCGATAGAGTCCCGAATGATCTTCTTCGCTTTAATTTCTTTGTTCTTCCATTTGTTCCTGGCAGTAGGAGGTGCATTTGGTGGAGGCTCAACAATATTGCCTCTAACATGATCCAACACTCCTTGATCCTCAAGGGTTAGATCGATAGACATCTTCCATCCGTGATAGTCAGCTTTCTCACGGAGTTTGTTTTCGGCAGGAAAGAGTGTTAAGGACCCCATCGTTCTTTTAGGATAGCCTTGCCAATCTTCTCTTCGGTGATTGCTCTTGTTCTTACTCGGGCTTTATCTTCACCTCAGCTTTGATACCATGTTAAGTTATGGTATGTTCTATGCTTACAACAATTTACTTCTTTTTCTTATTGTATTCCACAGATTAGCAATCACATGTACATAAAGTAAAGTGCAAATAGAACATTAAACGATCGACAGAAAACAAGCCAAGGCAAGAGACACAAGATGTGGCGGCTAGCTAGGGACAAACCCCACAATGTGTGGGGAAACCCTTTGATCAAATCTTCTTTTATCTTCAATAATTGAGCAGAGAGAAATAGTACAATAAATCTGATTCATATCAGCGGTAGCAAACCCTAGATTAGCAGCATCAGCGTTAGCGACTTCATCATCAAACTAGGGTAGACGATATCTCACAAACCGACTGTCGGATCGGCTTGATTCCACCACCAAAAGTTGCGGCTTTCAGAGGAGGTTCAGATGAGGAGATTGTCTAGTCCATGCAGGTCAAACTTTACTTCTGCAGTTGCAGCTTTAGTTTCTGCAGCTTCCGGCTTCAAACTAGGGCAGTCGATATCTTGCAAACCGTCTGTCGGGTTGACTTGATTCCACCACCAAAAGTTGCAGCTTTCAGAGGAGGTTCAGATGAACCTATAGCCTAGTTCAGATGAGGAGATCTTCTAGCCCACGCAAGTCAATCTTTACTTCTGTAGTTGCAACTTCAGTTTCAGCAGCTTCCGGTTTCACATGTGTGAGGGAGAGACCCTTTTCTGCGCAGTAGAGAAGAGACTCTTTTCTGCGCAGTAGAGAGAGAGATGTGATGAGATGAGTGATTCCAAATGAGGAAAAGTCCTCCTGTATTTATACACAACGTTGGTGTTTGAATAGATGCGACTGTTGGGCTTCTGAGCCTACATGAGTTGTGGTTGGCTTGATAATAATTCCATAATCAAAATAAATTCATATCTCCATGAATACTTATTGGAATCGGATGATATTTATATCAATCCTTCTCGACAAGAGGAATCTAATAAAAATATTATCAGCCATGAATAAGATGACCTACATGAAGTTTTGCCCGAGTTGCCAATTTTAACAAGTTTGTTGGGCAGAAAATCTTCAGAAAGGAGAGGAGAAGCACGATTGAAGGAATTTCTTCCTTAGATAATTCTAGCCAGGGAATTCGAATTCTCTAGAGCTGAGTAGCAACAAGGGGCAGCAGTTTTACTAGCTCCAGCAGGGGGTGCATAGGCTAGCCCAGTAGCAGCATAGAGGAGAGAGGAAATTTTCGACATTTGTGGTAGAAATGGCAACCAATGGCTTGAGGGATCAGGACAGGTTGGATGGAGCATCCAACTATGTCATCTGGAAGGCTAGAATGTCATTCCTTCTAGATGAGCATGCCCTCAAAACATACGTCGACAGCATGGTGGCTATCCCTGCAAATCTAGATCTGTTGAAGAATTACTGAACTGAAATGGCAAAGGCCAAGAGGATGATCTTGGATGGAGTAAAGGGTCACATGGTTTGTCACGTTGCTAGTAGAGGGACTACTAAGGAGATGTGGGATGCCTTGGCTACATTATATCAAGGATCTTCCGAGCAGCGAAAGATGTACTTGGAGCAAAAGCTGAGATCTGCCCAAATGCACAAGGGGGATTGTGTGGATCCATTCCTCACGAAGCTGAAGGAAACTCATGATGAGTTGTCTGCTGTGGGGCATACACCTTAGGATTCAGAGTTGGTTAGATTGGCCCTCAATTCTGTCTCAAATGAGTGGCAAGTCTTTGTCTAGAGTATCCTAGGCAGAGCAACATTGCCAAATTGGGATGAGATGTGTGCAGCTATAAAACAAGAGGAGATGAGGAAAGACTTAGTCAAGGTCAAACTTGACGGAAGCAACAACAACAATGATTCGAAGCTGAAGGAGGAGGATAATGAAACCCTTGCATCGAAGGGACAACATGGGTAGTGGAGACATAAGAAAGGCTCTCGAAGATCAAGTGTTTCAGGCGTGGTGAGATGGGTCACTACACTAAGTGTCCTCTCAAAAAGAAGGATGAGGATGAGAAACATGATCCGAACGTTGCACCCGCAAAGATCAAAGAAGAGGAGTTCGGCATGAAAACCGAGATAGCTCTAGGAGGGAGGTGGGTTGATTTGGAGTTGTAGTTCGAAAGAGCTACAGATGGGCAGGATCCTTAAGGAGTCCACCTCTTGGATTAATACCTTGCTATGGGAGCGTAGTTTTGCAGTAGTAGGATGGACTAGTGTTGGATGGTGCCGAGGAGTGTCGGGGAGACAGTTGTAGTGGCTAGGAGCTCCAGAGACTGAACAACACAGAGCAGAGTTGGCAGCAGTGCGAATAGCACGAAGTAGAGGTCAACAACAGCACAGTAGATTCAAAGGGTCAGTGCAGAGACTAGTAGTAGTCAGGCTTCAACATTCACGTGGTATCATACTGAACACAATTGGTTCAGTAATTTTGGATGTTTTTCCGTTGCTGATAGAGTAGTAGCAACAGTTTGCAGTGCAGTAGCAGTTGGAAGTGGTAGTGCTAGCAGCAGCACAGATGCAACACTTGAGAGGGAGTTGTAGTACAGATGAAGTGTTGACAGTGGCAGTGTCAGCAACAGTAGAGTTGCAACAACAACGCAGTAGTTGTTGGACAACATGTTAGACATCAGCAACAAAGAGGACATCGCTTCAAAGTCAGAGCAGTATGCAACAATGTATATTGCTAGAGCACATTCCTCGCTAAGAGGGAGTGTTGATTTGGAGTAGCATCGGATGTGCTCTAAGCCTCAAATTTTTGCAGGGAGGCTTCGACACATGTATTCCAAAGAACCTAGAAAGTGTTTTGGGAAATTCCACCCAGAAACAATTTTATTAAAATAATTAATATTTTTTAATGGGACCCTAAGTCTAAACTTAAGAAATTAAAAATATTCATGGGTATTAATCTAATTTTGGTTGTAACTTTTAGAAGAAGACAAGGATCAAAACTAAAATGATCTTAGCCATTGATTAGCTTTTAATCTGGGCTGTTGAATGTCAACGAGAAGATTATTTAAGGGATCTTGAGGTTCATTTGGAAAACACAAAGAGAGATCAAGAGATCAAATTTCTAAAGTGAGAAGTTCTCAGGAGGAAGTTTTGATCAAGGAGATTTCTTGCAGTTGAGAAGCAGGGATAACATCTGAAGAGAGAGATTTTCTCAGTCGGAGAATCATCAACAAAGAGAGGCAGAGAGTGATCTAGCAACTCTCACATAGAAGCTGACGCAAGGCCACAAAGGGCCAAGCAGAGGTAGCACAAAGGGTGAGAGAGAGTCTGAAATTTTGCTGGGCAGAGTTGGTTCTAGACGCCGGGTGTTGGGGTGTGAGACCGGGAGGCTGAGAGTAGAGACTCCAAGCAATAAATCGATCAATAGGCTGGGTGACGCAGTGCCTAGAGGAGTTGATGCAGTGATTGCGTGACGATTGCACAGAGGCAGGGTAGGGCCTACCAAAGGCACCTCATCCAGTGACCGAATCAATTGGGATTTTTCTCAGTGATTGTGTGAGGTAATCTCACAAATCTTTCTGCTAGTATTTCTTTCTATAACTGAATAACCCGAGAAGTATTCAAAGATGTATTCAGATTGTGTTATTGCTTAATAATAATAAACCCTCAGAGCTGCTGCACCAGTTTTCCTGCATTGGGTTTTTCCGGGGACATTTGTCCAAAAATAACAGTGTCTATTGTGTTGTATTTTCTTTCTTGCTCAGTCTCTTGTTTCTGCATATAATTTAATTAAGGTTGCAGTGTATGTATTACAATATTTACTGTAGGAAACTGCAAGTAATTTGTTTAAAGGAATTTAACAAATAGGACTAATATCATCAGTTGCTGCAGTAAGGATTCCTGTTGTGGAATTTTCACACCGAAAAGGGTACATTGGGCAGCAGCTAGGCACATTCTTAGATGTGCGTGGAACAATTGGATATGGGTTGAAATACACCTGAGGAGATGATGTCAGATTGAGCGATTCACAGATGCAGATTGGGCAGGTAGTTTAGTAGACCGGAAAAGTACCTCTGGGTATTGCTTCAACGTTGGAGCAAGAATGATCTCTTGGTGCAACAGGAAGCAAAAGTTGGTAGCTTTGAGCTCAAAAGAAGAAGAATATATGGCGGCTAAAACAACTACGTGCAAAGATATATGGCTTAGAAAACTGCTTGTGAGTTTGTTCAGGAAGAGGATGGAAGCGACTAGTGTTTACTGCGACAATCGGAATTGTATCAAACTCTCTGAGAATACAGTATTTCATGATCAGCCGAAACACATTGATATCAGATGTCACTTTATCAGACACTGTGTTCAGCGTGGGGCAGTACCACTGCAGTATGTCCCTACAGGAGATTAGGTAATATATGTACTCACAAAGGCTCTGGGAAAGCTAAGTTCATCCAGTTCAGGGAGCAGATGGGAATGGTAGAGAACTTGTTTCAATAGCATAAACAAATGGCTTCTTAGTTGCAGCAACAGCGTATGAGAGGGTGTTGCAGTGCAGATGCAATAGTTGGCAGCAGTATGCAGGGACAAAAGCAACACAGATGCAATATTTGTGTAGTAGTTGGTGGACAGTGATGTCAGAGATTAGCAACACAGAGGGAGACGATATAGAGTTAGGGTGATGCTTCAGCAAGTTGCATTACTAGAGCACATTCCTCGCTAAGAGGGAGTGTTGATTTCTAGTAGCATCAAATATGCTCTAAGCCTCAAAATTTGCAGGGAGGCTAGGACACATGTATTCCAAAATACATAGAAATTGTTTTGGGAAATTCCACTTGGAGACAGTTTTATTAAAATAATAAATTATTTTTCATGGATGCCTAAGTCTAAACTTAGGAAATTAAAATAATTAAAGGGTATTAATAAAACTGGGTGTGAATCTTCTAGAAAAAGACGGAGATCGAGTCAATATGATCTGAGCCATTGATTATAATTTAATCTGGGCTGTTGATTATTCAACGAGAAGATTAAAAGGACTTTGATGGGCATTTGGAAAACACACCAGGCAGATACTCAGTTGCCCAAATAGATCAATTTTCTCACTGGTTGAAGTTTGGCAAGAGGAAATCGATTCAGAGGGTGACTTGCAGGTGAGAGAGAGAGGGTATCAGAAATAGTCAAGAGTGTAGAAAACAACAGGAAGAGACAACACAGAAGAGGGACGCAAATCACCCATGTAGAGGCAGGGATGCAGGGACAACGCAGTGACTGCACAGAGGGTGACGCAGTGTGGCCAGCGTGAGGGCAACAGGTCCTCTTAGGGGCTAGAAATTCACTGTGGAGTGGAGAAATTTGTTTGTAAAATTCCTCTCAGTGACTCTTCTTCTATTCTTCTATTTGTAGATTGTACATGAGATTTTGCTGGAAAAATAATAAAATAAACCCTCATCCATAGCATTGGTTTTCCCACATTGGGTTTTTCTGGGGACAATTGTCCTAAAATAACTGCGTTAATGTGTTATTGTTGTGCTAGTATTTTCCTTACATTCATTTTATTTCGATATTTTCGTAGACAACTGCAAATAATTTGTTTCAGTAAACTAACGAATAGAAGAAATATTATCAGTTGCTGCAGTAGAATTTGGAATTTCCAGATTTTCACAGAAGACCCCTTCGGGCACATTGTAACTTGTAAAGAAAATAATTTTTCCTTAAAAGTGTCAAAATACCCTCCAAGATCAAGTCGGCCTGGCGGCTGGCAAATTGTCCTAATTTGAGGAACCACGTCCACCTTTGAGAAGCCTATATAAAGGAGGAAACTCGGCCTCCTTGGAGCACATTCATCTCTCACTCATTCAAGTGAAGGAAGAAGAGGAAGAAGGAAGCAAAGAAGGAAGAGGATGAAGAAGACCTGGTTTTGGGCTATTTCTCTTTCACACGTGCAAAGGAAGGCTAGGGTTTCTGCAGCAGATCTAGGGTTTTCCTCTACATGTTCGATCTTGAAGAAGATAAGGCAAGAAGGTCAAGCAAAGGTCACGAAAAGCCATCCTCAAGCTCCAGAAGTCATAGAAAGCCAAGTGAAGGTATAAGGAAGTCCTAGGAGGCTAAAATAAGCTCAAATGTGTGGCAGCAGCAACTGCGGAAGGGCCAAAAATTTCAGGTCTGCAGTGGAAGCCGAAATTCTGAAGCTGAAGGTCAAAGTTGTGCTACTAGAAGAGATTTGACTGGGTTTGACTTGGACAAGGAAAGCACATCATCCAGAAAGGTTGGACTTGGTCTTGAAGGGTATTGGTCTTGGTCCAAAGGTCTTGGAATTCGTCAATTGAAGAATCTATAAGGAAGAGAAGAGATTTTTGGGTTTTCCTCTCAAGTGGAGAGGTTTTGGCCCTGGATTGCAGCCTATATTTTGTGTTCTTGTTCTTCTCGTTTTTGGTAGCTATTTGATGATACACAAACATAATACTAATAATAATAAGTGAAGCTAATAAGTAAGATAAGTAAAAAGGCATCACAAAAAGTTATCAAAGAAAGAGAAATCACTCTAATCTTTGCTCTTTAGATTTCTCAACAGGTATTAGAGCTAAGGTTGGCTAAGGGCATTATGAAGATCTCTACTACATTGAAGAAGTTTCTCAAGAAGTGTTCAAAGGTATCAAGCCATCTCAAGAAAGGTATCAAGGAAGCATAGAATCTTCTATTTACGCCAAAGAAGGAAGTGACCAAGGGAAAGGATGAAGGACTCTTCTCGGCACTCACTAGCACATTTCAAGATGAGAACATTTGGGAGATCGATAGTGGTGCATTGTGACACATGATTGGTCATCGCAAGCAACTAAAGGCATTTCCAAAAGGAAAATCTTCTTACTCCGTAGAACTTGGAGATAATAAAAGCTACCTCGTAAGAGGAATTGGATCAACCTCAATAGAACTGGAAATGGAGGCAATACTCATCTCAAGTTTCAACAACATCCTATTTGTTCCAAGTTTGCATAAGAATTTACTCTCCATTTCAAGTTTAGAAGATAAAGGTGATAGAGTGGCTATCATTGATGGAAAATTTGTAGTATGGACTTAAAACTCAAGCATAGAAAATGCTAGAGTGATTGGCATTCATGAAGGAAGACTTTACAGGTTGATATCTCCTTTTGCTCAAGCCTTGGTTCACATTGAAATCAACCCATGTGAGATTTGGCATAGAAGATTTGGTCATATCCATTTCAAAATCCTTCCAACTCTAAGTTCAATAGTAGATGGAATTCCCTAACTAAAATAAGATCACGAAGGAGTATGCAAAGGATGTGCATTATGTAAAAACACCAAGAGACCATTTAGAAGCATTGCTTCACGATCAAAAGAAATCTTGGATCTTATTCAATTCAATGTCTGTGGTCCTATGAGTCCTCGGTCACTTGGAGGTCATCTATATTACGTCACATTTATAGATGATCATTTAAGGAAGACTTGGGTTTACTTAATGAAATCCAAGGATGAAGTATTTACAAAATTTCAAGAATTCAACGTTGAAGTAGAGAACCTTACAGAAAGAAGAATCAAGATATTAAGATCTGATAATGGAGGAGAATATACATCCAAGGAAATCGTAGCTTTCTGTAAGGAGTCTAGGATTAAGATGGAGTTGATAGTCACTTATAATCTCGAACAAAATGGAGTTGCAGAACGAAAGAACCGATCCATTGAAGAAAGTGTAAAAGAAATGTTACATGATCAAGACTTACCGAAATTTTTGTGGGGTGAAGGCACAAAGAAAATTGTATACACACAAAATCGAAGTCCCCATAGGTCACTAGATAACAAAACTCCTGAAGAAGTATTCTCTGGGAAGAAACGTACCGTAAATCATCTCCGAATTTTTGGTTGTGTTGTCTATATTCATAAACCTAAGGACAAAAGAAAGAAGTTGGGTCCATCAGGCATGAAAGGAATATTTGTTGGCTATAGTAACTCCTCTAAGGCCTATAAGATCTACATAAGGGAAGGACACCGAATAGAAGTCAGTCGAGATGTGATATTTGACAAAAGTATTGTATTCAAGAAATCAAAGGATATTCCTATGGACTCCAATGATGAAGAAATTACAGTATTTGAAGAAGAAGTTATTAGGGAAGAAGAAGAATCAAATCATGAAGATGAAGGTCCCAGTGAACCTATACAACCTGTGGTTATCCACGAAACTAGAAAGAGACCTAACTAGTTGAAGTCTACACTACTAGATGTAGAAGGTCATGGAGCAACTCAAGGCACATTCAGGGAGAGCAAGAAGGCGAAACAATACTCTAGGTATGCAGCCTACATGACAAAACTAATAGAAGCAGTACCATCCACTTTCGAAGAAGTTGTCAATCAACAAGAATGGAAGGATGCCATGAATGAAGAATATCAATCTATAATGAAGAATGGAGTTTGGGAGATCATACCTAGGCCTGAAGAAAAATTTGTGGTAACTTCCAAATTGATATACAAGATCAAACATGCAGCAAATGGAAGTATTAATAGATATAAGGCAAGATTTGTGGCTAGGGGCTTCTCTCAACAATAAGGCATCGACTATGAAGAGACATTTGCTTTGACAACAAGGTATACAACTATACGTTCATTGGTCTCTTTGGCAGCATCAATGGGATGGAGCATCCACCAAATGGATGTCAAGACTCTGCATTCCTAAATGGCACAATTGATGAGGAAGTTTCTATATGTTAAAATATGAAACTGTAGTCAAAGTCCACTTTGGACATCTCACCTGATGGAGATAATGATTGCATTGAATTCCTTTTTCCGAGAGGACCAAAATCGACTTAAAGATCACTCAAATCAAATAAGGGAAAGTGTACTTATGAAGAAAATCCTACATGTGCACATTTGACAAAGTCGACCCTAAAGCAAAGTGGACACCCTTGGAAGGCTATAAATACAAGTGACCTCTACCTCATTTTGAAACCACCATGAGACACTATTCTCTCTTGGTTTTTGGCTTGTACAGGTCTGAGGCTCGTCCATGGAGGAACAGGTTCGCTTTGAGGTGAAATTCCAAGGTTTGAAGCTCACATCTCAGTTTTAGGGTTTTGGTCCATAGTCATAGGCACAACATAGGACAAAGTCGACCATAATCGCTTGGATAAAAGCTCATCCATGCGACTGGAGCCTTCCAATTGCACAGAGAACTTTCCATCTATGCAACTGGGTGTTAGGGTTTCAGAATCGCAGTTGCTCGCTTCCCTTAGACCAGATTCGACCCCAGTCGTTCGCATGCCAGGCTTAAGGGTGCGATTGGGCTGCTATAGTTGCTCGCATGAATCCTCCTCCATGCGACCGAGACTTAAGTGATGGAATCTCAGTTGTCCGAATATTTCGCTTAATGATCGCAGGGTTTGACTGTTGACTGAGACAGTGACAGTTGATTACAGACTTTAAAATCAGATTTTTGAGTATAAGTTTTGTTGGGTTCATTTATGGATGTTGTAATTGTTTTTGCTGGTTAGTTGCGTAGATGAAGATATAGATCATTGTACTCTCTTCTGCTGAATCATTTGATGACAATTTAAGAAGAAGAAGAATTTGAAAGGGTTTTCCCCATAGTGGGTTTTGCCCTGGTCTCCGACCAATCTTGATGTCTCTATGTGTGAATTGTTTTCTTGTATTGTTCCTTTATGTTCTGCTGCATTGATGATGATGATATTGTTTTTTCTATATAGTTGCATATGCTGCTGAATAATGATGTAAATCTGAATAATGTTATGATGTTATGGGGTGAGCTTAATGTGTTAATGAAGAAATGCAATTATCAAAGCAAAGAACAATATAACCCTATTAAAAATTAACATGGTATCAGAGATGGGCTCAAGAAAATTCATGGAGACCACCCCTATGATGACACCATTGATGGATGCAAGAAGAGGATGGTGGAGACCTAAAAGAATTATAGGGTTTGAAGATAACCTTAGGCATTATGTGTATTAGGTTTTGATGGATATTATGAGGTTAGGGTTTGAGAGAAACCTTGGTTTATGGAAAAGATACGAGATATGAAACCTAGCATGGTCAATGTGAATATGCTCAAGCACTTGTGACAAATTTGATGAAGCCCTAGATGGGATAGTCTCTAGTAGGCCTGGTTGTTGATAAAGTTGGTTTAAATAGTGAAGGCAACATTATTATATGTACAATGGACAGTGATGGCTCTTGAAGGTTGGTTCATTGAAGATAAGTACTGTAGATTTATGATGCTTTTCTATGTCTTTACTTTTGTTTAATCTTATAGATCTGATTATTGTTTTGACTATTACTTATGCTTCCTACATATATATTTGAGTATTTGGATGCTTCTAACCTCCTTGATGAGATGTAATAAGAGGATCCTTCTTGAGGATCATTTGAGACAAAGGAAAGAAAAGCGAGAGCTAGAAAAGGTAAAGAGGCACCTGATGAAAAGATGACAAAGGGCTACACACTACCTATGTCAATTGAAAAGATGCACAGGTATCTGAATACTGCAAGGTATGCATGGTATATTGTTTCAATGTTATGTTTCATCTGTAATATTGGATGGCAAGGTAAGCCCTATGATATGATGAGAATGTCTCTTTCTCAAATGGTTCATGCATATGGAAGTTTGGATTCATGGTTCTTATGATGAAATGGTTCACTTGATATTGAACAAGTATCTTACCTCTTAGACATGATGAATTTCTTGACCCTATGAAGCTACTTAATATTGGGTTTTGATATATTGGCTAGCATCTATCATTTTTGGATATCTTGATCCCATGAAAAAGGCTAGCTCCTTGATTCTAATAAATGGTAACTGGATGCTATTGATATTTTTTTGAAAAGCATGATAGCCATGATGATAGAAGTGTAACAATGAGATTGATATTCAGGATCTTTTGTTGATTATGGTTATGCTTTGATGTGCTTAGTAATTATGATATATGGTAAAATTTAATGCCTTGACTTGATGGATTGAGTTAAGTGACAAAGAAGCAATGTTGTGATCATGATTCTTGAAGTATGCTCCTATTAGCTATTTGACACTAATCCTTGATGAAATATTGATGTCATGATGTCATGGTGAAGTAGTTGATGCTAACATATATGACCATGATGAATATGTGGATATAGTTTGACTTTATGATCTAACAGATATGTTGATGCATGACAATATTATAGTCAGGTTGATGACTTGAATGAAGATGACTGAAGTGGCTTCCCATTCAGAGGGAGAATCTCTGCATAAAATCGTTACTCCTATTACCATTGCCATGATATGTATATTCTTTATTGTAGAAGTATGATTTATGGGCATGAATAGACAAATATCTGACATTGTTTATTTGTAGCAAAGTTTTGATATGAGAAGAGAGATTTTTCCCTTATTGTAACCCACAATCACACGGAAGCAGGGTTATAGGTGCAACTGTAGCCTTTCAGGCACACGAAAGTAAGGTCAAGGGTGAGACTATAGCCTCCTAACTACTTGCAGGGAAGGCCTATGGGTGTGACTATGTTTGTTGGACACAAGAATGAAGTTCTATGCATAAAATCAAAAGTACACCTGAAAAATGTCAGGCCTACAGATGTGGAGCAAACAATAGAAAGATTTGTGAGCAGGAAAGTTTGAATGTTTACTATAATATGAATATATAGACTAAACTTATGTTTGCAGGTGAAGGACATGCATATAGATATGTCATTATGTTTGAAGTTTGTGCTACAAGAGTTTGACATGATTTGGTTGTTTAATATAGATAAGAAGTGTTTGGAGTTTTGACATGATGCTTGATAATGACTTAGAACTTTGACTTGATGTTGAGATATGTTTTGTACTATAGATCTCACTATGATAGGGAATTTGGGATTTGACCGGATGACTAATGATTTGATTTGACGACTGATGATTTTTCTTGATGGCAATGCTATGTGGGCATAGTGACTTTCGGTGACTAATATTGTTATTCGATAATTTTTTTCTATTGGCCTCCTCGTTCTTAGCACATTGGTTGAAGTATTGACAGTTGTGATTCAGTGTGAAGTAATCTGACAATGAATGGATGGAACCTGCATAACTTATTCTTGGTGCATGCATTTGCATAGAGTGACTTATATTATGATTATGAGGATGACTTGAAGAAATTTGGATTGATATTGTTTGATAAATGACAACTTGTTGGCATGATAATAGATGAATTCATCTTGATGAGAGGTCTTCCTGTCACTTGGTCTAAAGAATCTGATATTGGTTATGATCTAGCATCTAAACTTTGATAAGCTAACTTAGTTGATTTGATTGCACAATATTGATTTATGTAAGGCTGAGCATGTTGGTTTGGTAAAGTGTTATGTTTGCAGATAGCATTGTATGTTGCAAGATCCTCAATCTTGATGTGTCCTCATTGACAATTATCTGGTGAAGCTAGGATGATGTGTTGATCCAAAACTCTACTTTAGAAGTGTTCCAAGGCGTGATTTTTGGTTTTGGTTTTATATGTTGACAGGTAATGATCCTCTGATAATCTAAGTAAGAGGGAGATGTCTATTGAAGCTCAAAATAATGAATCATGGCATGGTGAATCAATTTGTGATGTTTGGAAACGAAAATCTATATTGCGAAGCTATTTGTTGGAAAGTGGTAATGCAAATCCTTGGACACTCCGATTGAATTTCAAGAAATTGAAGAGATGTTGTTGACCTTGACTTGACAACCGACAGTTGATTGAAGCATTGATGCTCCGTTTTGAACATCTGTCCGTATATATATATATATATATGATGTGCATAGAACCTGGATGAATTCATGATTGAGCCACTTCATATACATTGAGTTGATGCCTAACATCCTTCAAAATACTTGCATGGGATGGTCAATTTTTTATTTGAGATATCCATTCTACAATATGTGACTACTTGGATGGACTGATGATGATTAGGATCGTTATTGATGAGATGAGCACATTTAGATGCTGCATTAGTATGAGACCTGCCATGATATCTTGGATGAGAGGTCCATAGCACGACCGAGGTTGAGTACGATGTTGCTAGCATGGCTAGCTATGAGGTAGGATGAAGAAGCTCCTCAGAGAGCCATCTGAGCAGGATCTGGATATGACATGGATACATTATGATGAAAAAAATTGGAAATCGATTAGTAGAGAATCCCACATATAGATGGGACTGAGATACCTTAATATATTGAGATAGTGTTGCTATACGAGACAAGCTCATGCTTGTGGTTGACACCTCCTTGAGAGGGAGGATGAATATGGTATCCTTTTTTGTGAGATATATATGATTGTTTATGTTCTAATATGATATTTGATATAATGACTTGCATGGACAGGAGACTATTGCTATTGCTACATGATGATCAAGCTGATACTTGATATGAACATAATGATATGATAGAGAGCATCGCTAATCGAGGACACTAAGCGAACTCTTCCTCCCCTCTTTGATCTCCTAGGGTGTGGAATTGAGATGGAGAGCTCCTAGGGTTGAGGGAACTCTGGACAATAGGGTATTACCCCTATCTGATACCCACAGGGTTGAAGATGCTACTCCCTTATCTTCATAGGGTGAGGGATGTTGCTCCCCTATCTTCGCCTTTGCAGAGTATACCCCAGTTGGCATCATACCCACAAGATGGGCTTGTTGGGAATACTGCTCCCTGTTTGGTCAACGAGTTGAGAGTGTACTTGGCTTGTACAACCTAAGTCAATTATGATGCCGGTGTTCTACCACATGACTGCTTAGAGTCATCGATGGGAAGATCAGTAGGCAATAGGATTGGGTTGAGATTTTCTCCCCTATCCAATTCCAGGTTGAGAATGAGCTCCCTGATGTGATTCCAAGGTTGAGATGTGCTCCCCTTTGTGTTTGGATATCCTATTGCTCGATATGGGGTCATAGTAGTAGCTCCCACATGAGATTCTGGTTTGAGATATGCTCCCTGATGGGGTTCCAGGTTGAGATGTGCTCCCTAATGATATGCTCTCCAATGATGATGTAGGTCATAGATTTAACTCCCCACTGATATCTCTGGGTAGTAGCTCGATGAATAGAGGGTGGTAGCTTAGTGTAATATCCCTTCCCAGGAATATTTTTCAAATACCAACAAACCCCAACCAGAAAAACGTACAAGTGGTATAATAGCCGGAAAACTCATAGAGATGAAATAATGATAGTTCAACAAACAACAATGTATACATGAAACGTAAACAAATACTCAAGAAATGCTAAGCCATTTTATTATACTGAGCAATAAAATGAGTACAGGAGGTGATCAGAAAGATGGCACCTTGACTTGCACAAGGCAAGTGAAGAAATACACTCAAAATAGCAAAGGAATGGCCTCACACTTGTCTGTGTTCCAGCTGCTGGAAAACTGTTGTGTTGCTGCTGCTGGTGGAAATTGAATGAGGATTTGGCGCTGTTCCCCTCCTTAGAAAAGGCTGAAACTTTGGAATTAGACTCTACTCAAGAAACCCAGAAAGCTTTCCTGGAATGGCCAACCCCGGAAAATCACCCCCTTGGGGTTCTACACAGTCTCTCAAGGCTCTGCGCTTCCATTGAATGAAACCCTCCAGAAATCTACCTAAAACCTTTGCCAAAACCCTCCAATATGCAAGGCCCGATCCCTTGCTCAATCTCCCAGCACAAATCCTACTGCAAACCCTCAAGCCAGAACTCCTACCAGAAAGAACTGCGTCATCCCTCTTAGTGCTGCGCAGTCCTCCAAGATGCTCAATCCTCCTGCCAGGAATGCTGATGAAACTACTACCAAAATGCTGATGGAATTACCTTGCCCGAGTAGGCACTCGAAGTCCCCCAGGGCTAAGGGTGAGATCTCCGAACGGAGACACTCAATGCACTAAACAGTGTTGTAGACTAGCTAAACAGCTAGCATGCTCTAAGTCGAAGTGACTAGTTCAAATGCACATAACCGAATGCCAAAATGAGGAAGCTCCTCTCTCCTTTATAGCCTTTGCCTCTCTCAATCCCAAGGCCCACCTTCTCCAGCGCAGTCCCTCTCTTGCCATGTGTTTCTTCCCTACTGCACAGTCCCTCCAAGTGTCTGCTTGGGATCCATTTTTGCGTCCCCCCTTTTGGTCCCCTTGGCTCCCCTTTAAGTCACAACATTGTGCTACTAGGAAGTGAATTTTATTCTAAAAGTGAGTCATGTCCCCTTTCCCTCAGCTTTTTATTCGTAAATAACTATAGAAGGCAAAAATTAAGCAAAATCAAATATTCCAGTTAGCCATGGCTAATTTGGAATATTACACTTAGGCTCCCCTCCGATGACAAATTCTTTTTCTTTTAGATTTGAGAATATTCAACATATGAGTAGGGACAATCAAGAGATAAGCAGGAACGACAAAGAGATGAATTGAGATGATCATTGATGATACGAAATGATGAGATACTTGATGACAGGATACACATGACATGATGCAGGTGGAATTCTCCCTAGTTGAGAGGGAGTGTTAAAATATGCAACTGCGGTCAAATTCCACTTTGTACAACTCACTTGATGGAGATAATGATTGCATTGAATTCTTCTTTTCTAGAGGACCAAAATCAACCTAAAGATCACTCAAATCGGATAAGGGTAAGTGTACTTATGAAGAAAAGCCCACATGCACATTTGACAAGGTCGACCCTAAAGCAAAGTGGACACACTTGGAAGGCTATAAATACAAGTGACCTCTACCTCATTTGGATACCATCATGAGACACTCTAATATCTTGGTTTTTGGCTCACATAAGTCTGAGGCTCATCCGCAGAGGAATAGGTTCGCTCTGAGGTGAAATTGCAGGGTCTGAAGCTTGCATCTCAGTTTTAGGATTTTGGGCCACAGTCGCAGGCACAACAAAGGATGAATTTGACCATAGCCCCTCACACAAAAGCTCATCCGTGCGACTAGAGCCTTCCAGTCTCACAAACAACTCTCCATCCACGCGACTGGGAGTTATGGTTTTAGAATCGCAGTCGCTTGCTTCCCTCAGACCAGATTCGGCCCCAGTTGCTCACATGCCAGGCTTAAGGGTGTGATTGGTCTGCTATAGTCGCTCGCATGACTCCTCCTTCGTGCGACTGAGACTTAAATGATGGAATCTCAGTTGTTCGAAGATTTCGCTCAGTGACCGCAGGGTTCAACTATTGACTATAGATAGTGACAGTTCATTACAAACTTCAGAATCAGATTTTTGAGTATAAGCTTTGTTGGGTTCATTTATGGATGTTGTTGTTTTTATTGGTTAGTTGCATAGATGAAGATATAAATTATTGTACTCTCTTTTGTTGAATCATTTGATGACAATCTAAGAAGAAGAAGAATTTGAAAGTGTTTTCCCCATAGTGGGTTTTGCCTTGGTCTCTGACCAATCCTGGTGTCTCTGTGTAAATGTTTTTCTTCTATTGTTCCTTTATGTTCCGCTGCATTGATGATGATGATATTGTTCTTTCTATATAGTTGCATATGTTGCTGAATAATGATGTAAATCTGAATAATGTTATGATGTTATGGGGTGAACTTAATGTGTTAATGAAGAAATGCAATCTTCAAAGCAAAGAACAATATAGCCCTATGAAAAATTAACAATATAGAACAACCCTTGGGATTTGAAGTTAAAGATAGAAAGGTATATGTGTGCAAATTGAAGAAGGAATTATATGGCCTCAAGCAAGCACCAAGGGCATAGTATGATAGGATGGATGCATACCTTCAGCTATTAGGCTTCACAAAGAGTTTTGTTGATCCAAACCTTTATATCAAGGTGGTGAAGGGAGAGTTGGTAATCATTCTTTTGTATGAGGATGACCTTCTCTTGACAGATGTGGATGGTCAAAATCAAGAATGTAAGAAGCAACTAGCAGCAAAATTTGATATGAAGGATCTAGGACTGATGCACTACTATTTGGGACTAGAAGTCCAGCAAGGACCCGATGAGATCCATCTAGGTCAAGGGAAGTATGTGATCAAGATGTTGAAGAAGTTTGACATGATGGATTGCAAACCAATGAAAACCCCAACGATTACAAATTTGAAAAGACTGAGGAGATCTGAATCGAGCCCTGTGGATCCTTCCAAGTATAGATAATTGATTGGCTCCCTGATGTACTTGGTGAATACTCGACCAGACATATGCTTTGTAGTAAATGTTCTTAGTGAATTCTAAGTGGAGCCAAAGCATGATCATTCAATAGCAGCAAAACATATTCTGAGATATCTATAAGGAACCATCCACTACTGCCTGAAATACGATAGGAGGAATGATGTCCACTTGATTGAATATACAAATTCGGACTGGGGAGGTAGTGAACAAGATGGAAGGAGAACTATAGGAGGATGTTTCAGTTTGGGATCCTCCATGATCTCATGGATGAGAAGAAAGCAAGATACAATTGCTTTTAGTGCTGAGGCAGAGTATATTGCAACTTGTGAAGTAAGTAGATAAGTGGTTTGGTTGAGGAAGCTACTATTTGACCTATTTGAAGGACTTATGGATCCTATAGTGATAAATTGTGATAACACCAGTTGTATTCAATTGTCTGAAGACCCAGTGTTTCATGGAAAGATGAAGCATATCAACAACAAGTATCATTACATTCAGAAGCTAGTACACGATGGTGTGTTGCAGCTACAATATATCTCCACTGATGAGCAGGTAGTTGACATATTGACAAAATCTCTTCCTAATAAGAAGCTTGTGTATTTGAGAAACAAGCTTGGTTTGGTTGATGTATCCTCCCTAATTGAGAGGGAGAGATAGGCACATCATTCTTGTCTTCACTTGGGAAGACAGAATGGAGGATTGGGTAAGCACCTGGCATCCGATACTCTTGAGGATAAGGTAGGGCATCCAAGATAAGAGTAGTCGTGGACCGATATTCTTTTAGGACTAGCTATACAAGATAAGAATAGTCCAAGGAAGGTCATACTTTGTGAACACCTAGGTGGGGTATGTACATTGAGATGGTGTCTATAAATCATTGGTCTCACCAACATTGTGCTCTAATATTGTGGAGAGAGAGTCGTTAGTCAAGGCCTGGCTATATGAAAACGCTAGTTGTTAGGATGCTAAACAGATGGGTTACCAATCTAACTCTTTTTATGAGATCTCTTCAGATTGAGAATGTCCATGTACAATTTATGAATACCTCCCTAGTTAAGAGGGAGTGTTGAAAAATGTGTAACTAGGTGTTGATTTCTAGTAGCATCGGAAGTGCTCTAAGTGTCAAAATTTGCAGGGAGGCTTGGACACATGCATTCCACAATACCTAGAAATCGTTTTGGGAAATCCCACACGAAGATAATTTTATTAAAATAATTAATTATTTTTAATGGGTCCCTAAGTCTAAACCTAGGAAATTAAAATAATTAAAGGGTATTAATCTAATTGTGGGTGAAACTTCCAGAAGAAGACGAAGATCGAGTCTACATGATCTAAGCCATTGATTAGAATCTAATCTGGGTTGTTAGTTCTCAACTGGAGGATTATAAGAAGGACTTCGATGGGCATTTGGAAGACAGTCTAGGTAGATACTCAGTTACCTGAGTAAGATCGATTTTCTCAATGGTCGAAGTTCGGCAAGAGGAAACCGATTCAGAGGGAGAGTTGCAGGTGAGGAGGAGAGAGAGGGTAGCAACATCAGTCAGGAGTGCAGGAGCAGAAGACATAGAGCAAAGAAGGGACAGCACAGAGGTTGTGACGCAGAGGGATAACGCAGAGGCTATGACGCTGGGACTGCGTAGTCCCTACGCATAAGTTGACACAGTGAGACGTAGAGGGGGCAGCAAGTTCTCTCCTGGATCAGAATCTCGCCGAGAAGTATGAAAGAATTGTCAGTAAATTTCTCACAAAAATTCCTCTTCTATTCTGTTGGTTATATCTTATACATGAGATTTTTGTTGAAGATTAATAAAGAAACCCTCATCTACTGCACCATTTTTCCCGCATTGGGTTTTTCCGAGGACAATTATCCAAAAATATCTATCTTTGTGATTATACTTGTGCTAGTATTTTTCCTTGCATTTACTTTCCGCAATATTTTAATTGTGAAGGTTGTAGTAGAATTTATTTCGATATTTGTCTTAGAAACACTGTGAATAACTTATTTCTGAATTAATAAGTAGAAGAAATAATATCAGTCAGTGCAGTTGGATTTCTATTTAGAAATTTTCACATGGTATCAGAGTTAAGTAGAAGTGTAGATCAGAAGAGGCAGAGTTGAAGAGGAGGGACTTCGAAATTACTGCATAGGCAGAAAATAAAATCCCTAGAGGCATTGTGTAGTCCAGTCTAAAAGGGGCAATTTTTTCATAAGAAAATCTCTCTGTGAGTGAGTTGACAGAGAGGAAGATTTGCAAGTTGAAATTACCAGTGAAAGAGGGAGCAATGCAGAAGCTTCAGTGCAGAGCAGTCTTCAGGTGACGACGCGGCCTTTTCTATAGTAGTTGCTAGGGTAGAAAAGCATCAGAGATCGATAGGAAAATAGTACAAAGAAGGATAGAAAATAAAGATGTATCTGGATTATCTTCTAGATTAGAACAAGAATTCACATGTTTGTCAAGTTCAACATCAATAGATATTTGGTACATTGATAGTAGGGCTTTAGCCCATATGATTGGAGTACGAGAATATTTCTCAAGCTATGAAGATGAGCAAATGGACTTCCAGATTACTATGGGAAACAAAACAAAGTGTACTCCAGTAGGGAGAGGCACCATAGCATTTCAAATGGAAGCAAGAACTAGCATCCAAGCAACTAATGTTTTGCATGTGCCCGGGTTAGTAATGAATCTGATTTCAATGTCCTAGTTACATGACAAGGGATACGATGTATACTTCATTTGAAAGAAAGTATATGTCAAACATCCAAGCTGGAAGAAGAAGAAACAAATTGGAACTCGAAGCAACAGACTGTATAGGTTGCAGCTCGGGTCTCCTATGGCACTAATAGGAAACAATATTAATGGTGAAAAGGAACTGAATGAGCTATGGCACAGGCGGATGAGACCCTTACACCATGGAGCACTGAGGATGCTCAGAGAGACTGTTACAAGAGTTACAGTCCTTAGTACTGAGCATGATGATATATGCAGAGGATGTGTACTATGGAAGTACGCTAAAACAACTTTTTCCAAGAGTAAAAACAAAGCAGAAGATGTATTGGGATTGATACACTCAAATATATGTGGTCCAATTTCCACAGGAGCTCTTAGTGGCGGTGAATACTTCGTCACTTTTATTAAAGATCACTCTAGAAAAACCTGGATCTATTTCTTAAAGATCAAGGATGAGGTCTTTGATCGGTTAAGAGAGTTTAAGGCTCTTGTTGAGAACATGACAGGGAAAAAGATAAAGGTATTGCGTTCAAATAATGGTGAGAAATATACAGACAAAGACTTCACAGATTTCTGTGCAAAGGAGGGCATCAAAAGAGAATGGACAACTCCATATAATCTAGAGCAAAATGGAGTAGCAGAGTGTAAGAACGGAACTATTGTTGGAGCAGCAAAGGCTATGTTGTATGATCAGGATTTGCCTAGATTCTTATGGGCAAAATCTTGCAACACGACAGTGAATATCCAGAATAGAACTCCTCACAGAGCGTTGGGGAAGAAAACACCTAAAGGTGTCTTCAGAGGGAAGAAGCCGAAAGTCGGTCATCTCAGAATATTCGGACGTGTGGCATATTGTCACATTTTAGACGAGAAGCATAGTAAACTGGATTAGACTGTAGAAAATGGGTACCTCGTAGGATATAGCGAGACCTCAAAGGCATACAAAATCTACATTCCTAGCAATAGTAAGATTGTAGTAAGACGGGATGCGAAGTTCATGGAGGATACGGCTTTCAGGAAATCTCGAGAGATGCCAGCAGAAGATCAATCAATAGATGTTCCTTTAGTCCACTAGCAGCAGGGGCAACAAGGAGGACAGACACTTGGAACGAGCACAGTGATCAACACCAGTATTTCCTTAGAAGAAGGAAATCCAAGTAGTTCTCAGCATGAGGAACGACATGAACAGGAGGGGGAGTTGATCGAGCCTCCCACCACCAATGGCAGAATCAGTAGAGAAGTACGATAGATGTGGAGGGACGCAGAGGACTTTGTCGGAGCTCCTAGAATCAAGAAGCGGCAGCGTAGACAACTTGGCAAGTACGAAGCCTCGGTAGCACAAGTTGAAGAACCCTCTAGCTTTCAAGAAGTCGTACAACACCAAGTACGGGTGGATGCCATGGTAGAAGAGTATAGTTCTATCACGATGAATGATGTTTGGTAAGTGATACCTAGACCAAAGGATAGATCAATTGTAGGATCAAGATGGATCTACAAGATCAAGTATGTTGTAGATGGCAGTATAGAGAAGTACAAGGCTAGGATCGTGGCAAAGGGGTACGCACAAAAAGAAGGAATAGACTATGAGGAGACCTTCGCCCCAGTAGCCAGATATACCTCTATCAAATCTGTTATATCCCTAGCAACTCAAATGGGATGGGAGATTCACCAAATGAATGTCAAGACAACATTCTTCAATGGGGTGATTGAAGAAGAAATGTATATAGAACAACCCGAAGGCTTCGAAACTCATGAAAAGAGAACTCATGTATGCAGGTTAAAGAAAGTCCTGTATGGGCTCAAGCAGGCACCCAGAGCATGGTATGGTTAGATTGATAGTTACTTGTAGCAGTTGGGATTCATCAAGAGTGATGTTGATCCCAATCTCTACTATCTAATGGTGGAGAATGAGCCACTTATTTTGGTATTATATGTTGATGACTTGTTTCTAACAGGGTTATCTAGGCTCATAAAGGACTGCAAGAAGAATCTTGAAGCAGAATTCAACATGAAGGATATGAGGTTGATGCATTATTTTCTAGGGTTGGAAGTTTGGCAGAAGAATGGGGATATCTTCCTTGGGCAAGGAAGATATGCTACAGAGATTCTGAAGAGATTCAGATTGCAAGATTGTCGGCCCATGGCTACGCCCATGATCACCAACTAGAAGAAAATAGATGCATCAGGAGACAAGGAGGTGGACCCCACCTTGTACAGACAGCTCATTGGGTCGCTCATGTATCTAGTCAACACTAGGCTAGACATTTGCTTTGTTGTCAACACCCTTAGTCAGTTCATGGTGGAACTAAAAAGGGTGCATTGGGCAGCAGCTAGGCACATTCTTAGATATGTGTGTGGAACAGTCGGATATGGGTTGAAATACACCCGAGAAGATGACGTAAGGTTGAATGGATTCACAAATGCAGATTGGGCAGGTAGTTTAGTAGACTGGAAAAGTACCTGTGGGTATTGCTTCAATGTTGGATCATGAATGATCTCTTACTGCAATAGGAAGCAGAAGTCGATAGCTCTAAGCTTAGCAAAAGCCAAATATATGGCAGCCAACACAACTACGTGCGAAGCTATATGGCTTAGAAAATTGCTTGTGAGTTTGTTCAGGAAAAGGATGGAGGTGACCAATATTTTCTCGATAATCGAAGTTGTATTAAACTCTCTGAGAATCCAGTATTTAATGATCGGTCGAAACACATTGATATTAGATGTCACTTTATCAGAGGTTGTTTTCAGCGTGGGGCAGTACAGTTGTAGTATGTCTCCATAGGAAATCAAGTAGCAGACATACTCACAAAAGCTCTAGGAAGAGCTAAGTTCATCTAGTTTAGGGAGCAGATGGGTATGGTATAGAATTTGTTTTAGTAGCAGAAACAGGTGGTTCCTCAGTTGCAGTGGCAGGAAGTTGTAGTACAGATGCAGTGTTGGCAGTGGCAGGGTCAGCAGCAGTATGAATGCAGTGATGTCAGACATCAACAACGCAGAGGGAGATGTTACAGAATAGTGTGATGCTTTAGTAGGGCGCATTGCTAGAGCACATTCCTCACCGAGGGAGTGTTGATTTCTAGTAGCATCAGATGTGCTCTAAGTCTCAAAATTTGCAGGGAGGCTTGGACACATGCATTCCACAATACCCAAAAATATTTTTGGGAAATTCCACTGGGAGACAATTTTATTAAAATAATTAATTATTTTTAATGGGTCCCTAAGTATAAACTTAGGAAATTAAAATAATTAAAGGGTATTAATCTAACTGTGGGTGAAACTTCTAGTAGAAGACGAAGATCGAGTCCAAATGATATGAGCCATTGATTAAAATATAATCTGGGTTGTTGGTTCTCAACTGGAGGATTATAAAGAGGACTTCGATGGGCATTTGGAAGACACACCAGGCAGATACTCAGTTACCCGAGTAAGATCTATTTTCTCACTGCTCGAAGTTTGGCAAGAGGAAATTGGTTCAGAGGGAGAGTTGCGGGTGAGGAGGGGAGAAAAGGTAGCAACATTAGTCAAGAGTGCAAGAGCAGAAGATGCAGAGTAGAGAAGGGACAGTGCAGAGGCTGTGATGCAGAGGGACAGCATGGAGGCTGTGACACTGGGACTACGCAGTCCCTATGCAGAAGCTAATGCAATGAGACGCAAAGGAGGCAACATGTCCTCTCCTGGATCAGAGTCTCGCCGAGAAGTGTGCAAGAATTGTCAGTAAATTTCTCATAGCAATTCCTCTTCTATTATTCTGGTTATATCTTGTACATGATATTTTTGCTAAAGATTAATAAAGAATCCCTCATATGCTGCACCGGTTTTCCCGCATTGGGTTTTTCTGGGGACAATTGTCCAAAAGTAACTGTGTCATTGTGATTATACTTGTGCTAGTATTTTTCCTTGCATTTACTTTCCGCAGTATTTTAATTGTGAAGGTTGCAGTAGAATTTATTTCGATATTTGTTGTAGAAACGTTGTGAATAACTTATTTTTGAACTAATAAGTAGAAGAAATAATATCAGTCACTGTAGTTGGATTTCTATTTAGAAATTTTCACACTAGGTTCGGTCTCATAAATATGAAATGTACTTTTAATTCTTGTAAATTGTAAAATGAAAGAAAATTATTATTATTGATTTTGGAGCATGGGTTTCATGCTCAAGGTCTTTTATTTTATAGGTCAAGCACCCATTGAGTGCTTCTGGGGTTTGTCCTAGGTCAAGAAGTCAAAAGAGTCATTGTCATAAGCTAAAGACCCTTTCGGGCACATTGTAACTTGTAAAGAAAATGATTTTTGTCCTTAAAAGTGTCAAAATACCCTCCAAGATCAAGTTCGCCTAATTTGAGGAGCCACGTCCACCTTTGAGAAGCCTATATAAAGAAGGAAACTCTACCTCCTTGGAGCACATTCATCTCACACTCATTCAAGCAAAGGAAGAAGAGGAAGAAGGAAGCGAAGAAGGAAGGGGACGAAGAAGACTTGGTTTTGGCCTATTTCTCTCTCACACATGCAAAGGAAGGCTAGGGTTTTTGCAGTGGATCTAGGGTTTTCCTCTACAAGTTCAATATTGAAGAAGAGAAGGCAAGAAGGTCAAGCAAAGGTCACAAAAAGCCATCCTCAAGCTCCAGAATTCAAAGAAAGCCAAGCAAAGGTATAAGGAAGTCTTGGGAGGCTAAAATAAGCTCAAATGTGTGGCAGCAACTATTGCAGAAGGGCCAAAATTATTAGGTCTGTAGTGCAGGCTGAAATTTTGCAGCTGAAGGTAGAAGTTGTGCTACTAGAAGAGATTTCACTGAGTTTGACTTGGACAGGGAAAGCACATCATCCAAACAGGTTGGACTTGGTCTTGGAGGATATTGGTCTTGGTCCAAAGGTCTTGGAATTCGTCAATTGATGAATCTATAAGGAAGAGAAGAGATTTGCAGGTTTTCCTCTCAAGTGGAGAGGTTTTGGCCGTGGCTTGCAGCCTGTATTCTGTATTCTTGTTCTTCTCTTTTTTGGTAGTTGTTTGATGATACACAAACATAATAATAATAATAAGTGAAGCTAATAAGTAAGATAAGTAAAAAGATATCACAAGCAATTATCAAAGAAAGAGATAATGGCCCTCATACATCCACTAATACAAGGAAATACAACTAGGGTTTGGTGTCAGCTCTTTGACAACCAATCTACCCTGAATAAGATACAATCTGACCTACTTGTTGATGGTGGCCACATACAACCCTTTCAGTCCACATACCCTAAACACATATGCCTGTTCCTTTGGCTCCAATCTGCAACAACACCAACCTACCTCTATCAATGTACCAACTCCTTTACATCACTGAACACAACTCCAATTTTCCCTGTAACTGACCATTCGTCCATCAATGCATCAACACATAGGGTCTTCTTGTGAGTTGTTCATAACTCCGTTTGTGAACAACTCTAGACTGACCATTGTTGCTCAACTCCTTTGGGACTTCTTGCCCACTAGCTGCTATTTAGTCCTTCAAGGACACAACTCTTAGTGACTTCTTCCCACTATTGTCTTCTTGTGTTGCCCAATGAAGAAAAACTTAGGACACGAAGTGTTGTCCACTTCTGTTGTATATGTTAACGAGCTCCCTTGACCTCCTCCTTTCATCCTTCAAAAATCAGTCTTGGTCTTCTTCAATTCTACCTCTTTTAACAATCCTATTAATCCTTTAAGAGGTTGTACTTCGGTTTGGAGCAAGCCACTATAGCCCTCACAAAACTATTCTTTTGGCTGCTCTAACTTTTGTCCTAAACTAGGACAACATCCACTAGCAATAAATCATCAAAACAAGAAGATAATCATACCTTATTCTCCAACTCTCTGTTGGTTCTCTTGTCCTTGGATGTTGTGCAATTTGATCTCTGGTTAGGGTTGCGTCAGCCCTACCTTCTGCTCCAAATATTGTGTCCTACCTTACTTCAGGCCTCTGAAACCTTCACTGCATCTTTTTATGGTTGTGGCCTCGTTTAGGCCTATCTCTAGGCCTCTCAACCCTCCTAAAAGATGGGTCGTCTAGCTGCAACCCTTCTTGAAGTTCTAGGGCCAATAACAAAGATAAAGCAACCTTCAAATCATGCATAAGCTTGCTAGAATTGACCTCCCATACCTCATCTCTGCTCTAGATCAACTCATCCCTCAGGATTGTCTAGAAAAGTCACCAAACGAATCTCCTTTTCACCTTCGTTGGGGTATTCAGATCTGTAGCTAAATCAAAGAAGTACCTTGTGATGTGTTGCACATTGGATGGTCTCAAATGAGGTCTCCCTGTGTCTTATTTATATGTTACTTAGGGCGTAATGAACAACCCTTCAAAGGGCACCTCTAGTGTCTAGACGATCGGAACTTTATGCCAATTTCACCCCCCTAAACATATAAAAATTAATATCTCACTTTGTAGACCTCTGTTCTTGGTGCTTGAAATTGCCCCTTGTTCCTCTAAGTGTGCTCCTCCATCTCCAAGAATCAAACCATCGAACTAATCTTTAGTTTTGGCCCAACTCCTTTGGTACAAAACCCTCACCTTGGGTTCTAAGCCCATAAAGCACATTTGTGGTGCTCATTCCTCCAAAGCCCTCTATCCTAGGGGTTGGAGTACCTCCCAAGCTACAAATATCAACACTCCCTCTTAGCAAGGGAGGTAGTTCCAACACTAGGAAGTAACCATCATCACCGACGACGCTAGCCCATCTGGCGTCCATCACTACAACATACTTTGTAGAATGAATCAAGCTATCTCGGTAGTGCCTCTGCCTCATCTCATCTGAACCTGAAGATCTCAATACTTCCATAGGGTTGATCCCTCTAAAGTTAGACTCCCTTTGAGTCTACACGATCTCCACTGACTCAACCTACTACTCACCTCGTGTCCTACAAGTTCAGTCCGAGCTGCGGTCAAACACAAGCCATCACCTCACTGCAACCCAATCCTGCGAACACTCATCCTCCCAGATCAAACACAACTCGTGCACATCCCTCCAATCTCGGATATGCAACATCATGATCCAATGAAGAAACTAGCCCACCAACATCCATTCCATCACATGAAGCAATCTCGATCATACCAATCTCATCCGTGCCAAAGAAATCCTCAAGCTGTCCCAATTATCCATGGAAAAACATAGGAAGTCCATGATCAACAAATTGTTGTTCACCAGGCTCACCACCAATCCACTAGAACTCCCAGCCAATCTCACTGCCAAGCCAATCAAGCCCACATCATGTCTTCAATTGGATCCCCTTCTCCAAGATCCAAACAATCTCAGCTCCCTGTGAACTGCTTCATTGTGCACATACTGATCCACTGACCCTTGAAAGTAGTTATGATAGCAAGTTATTTTTTCACGTTACTGGAATCTAGGTTAGGGTCGTAGAATCTCTGATATTACCAATCCAAATACCACAACAAACTACTTTGCGCAACAAAATATAAATAGCAGTAAATCAGTGAGTGCACAATATAGACAACTTTTTACAATTTTTAACAACCCAAATTCATTATACTAACAACTTTAATACAACATTCTAGGGCTCTCGTACCAGGGATAATGGCCCTCATACATCCACTGATATAAGGAAATACAACTAGGGTTTGGTGTCAATCCTTCGACAACCAATTTACCCTGAACAAGATACAATCTGACCTACTTGTTGATGGCGGGCACACACAACCCTTTCATTCAACGTACCCTGAACACATATGCCCGATCCTTTGGCTCTGATCTATAGCAACACCAACCCGCCTCTATCAATGAACCAACTCCTTTAGGTCAATAAACACGACTCCAATCTACCCTCTAACTCACCATTCGTCCGTTAATGCATCAACACATAGGGTCTTCTTGCGAGTTGTTCACAACTCCGTTTGTGAACAACTCTAGACTACCACTCCTACTCCTCAGCTCCTTTGGGACTTCTTGCCCACTAGTTGCTCCTTAGTCCTTCAAGGACACAACTCTTAGGGACTTCTTCCCACTATTGTCTTCCTATGTTTCCCGATGAAGACAAACTTAGGGCATGAAGGGCTACCCACTTTTGCTTTAGATGTTCTTCTCTATCACACAATCTAGGGCTAATCAACCAGCTACCTTGACCTCCTTCTTTCGTCCTTCAAAGATCAGTCCTGAGATTCTTCAATTCTGCCTCATCTAACAGTCCTCTTAGTCCTTCAAGAGGTTGTACTTAGGGCTTGGAGCAAGCCACTATAGCCCTCCCAAAATTATTCTTTTGGTTGCTCCTACATTTGTCCTGAACTAGGACAACACCCACTAGCAACAAATCATCACAACAAGAGGATAATCATACCTTATTCTCCAATGCACTGTTGGTCCTCTTGCCTTGGTTGTAGTGCAATCTGATCTCTGGTTAAGGTTGTGTCAGCCTTATCTTCTGCTCCAAATTTTGCATCCTACCTCACTTCAGGCGTCTCAAAACTTTGTTGCATCTTCCTGTGGTTGCGACCTAGTTTAGGCCTGTTTCTAGGCCTCTCAGCCCTCCCAAAAGATGGTCGATCTAGTTGCAACCCTTCCTGAAGTTCTGCGACCAATAATAGAGATAAAGCAGCCTTCAAATCATCCACAAACTTGCTAGAATTAACTTCCCAGACCTCGGAACTGCTCTAGATCAACTCGGCCCTCAAGTTTGTCTAGAAAAGAAAACAGATCTTCTTTTCACCTTCGTTGGGGTCTTCAGATTTGCAGCCAAATCAGATAAGTATCTTGTGATGTGTTGCACATTGGATGGTCTCAAATGAGATCTCCTTGTGTCTTATTTATATGTTACTTAGGGTGCAATGAACAAACTCCCAAAGGACACCTCTAGTATCTAACCAACCTGAACTTTATGCCAATTTCACCCAACTAAAGATAAAAACTCATCTCTTCCATCTCCAAGAATCAAATCATCAAACTCATCTCTGGTTTTGAACCAACTCCTTTGGGTACAAAACCCCCACCTTGAGTTCTAAGCCCTCAAAGCACATTTGTGGTGCCCAATCCTTAGGGTTTGGAGTACCTCTAGCTTAGGGTTTGGAGTACCTCCCCAGCTAGAAATATCAATAGAAGGGGGAGAAGCAAACAACACATCGACAGACATAGATGAGTTAACCTCCAAGTTGGAGGAATTTGCATTAATAGCAACTATACCTCCAAATAGAGGAGGGGTGTGAGGCTTCAGAGTTGTACGATCGGGTAGGGTCCATGGAAGAGGAGGAGCAATTGCAATATACTCTTCATATGGATCATTACCTTGGCTATAGGGGCCCACAATTTTTAGTAGCAGGATGATCCATGTTAGTAGGCATAATCAAATTTTGAGGGGTAGTAGCAGAGACTAGTTGCAGTCAATTACTCGAAGGCATAGAGATATTTGGGCGCAGACAGTTACTTAGCAGACATTGAAAATACTAGTTGCAATCAGAGACTTAGGAGATAGTTGCAGAGCTGGTACAGGGACACAGTGGATCATTAGATCGTTCTTAGTTGCAGTAGTTGTAGTAGCAACAACAACATGAGATCAGATGCAGTGCAGGAAGAGTTGGCAGCAGTGCAGGGTGCGATAATGCAATGTCAGCAGTAGCGTAGATGCAGAGTGGTTCAGCTATACAGGTAGCAGAAACATCAGAGTATGCATAGTAGCTTGATGGACAGTGACAGGTTGTTACAAATGTCAGACATCAGTAGCATGAGGGAAGATGTTATGGGAGAGAACACCTTCCTCGCTAAGAGGGAGTGTTAGTTTTTGTACCATTGTACAGGTGTTCTAGTCTAGATTTGTGTCTAAGAGACTAAGGAACACAAGATCTTCAAAAACTATAAAAGGTTTTGTGAGATAAGCTTGTGAAATGCCTTAATTAAATTAATTAACGATCATTTAAATTTTTCCTAAGTCTAACTTAGGAAAATTGGTTAATTAATAGGAATTAATTAAGGAAAGTTGAGAAAGCTCTAGAAACTCACACGGATTGAGTTTGAGATGATCTTAGTCATTGATAACGATTTAATCATGGTCGTTGGTGATCCAACGAGAGATTATAAGAGCAGGTCGATGGGTATGGAGATGATACAATTGTGAGACACAGGGAGAGTGGGTTCCTTTGTAGATCGAGCTATCTAATTGTAGAGATCGAGTAGGGAAGAAGAATTTGAACTAGAAGAAGAGCAGAAGCAAGAGTGAGGAATTTCCTAGTGATTTCCAGTTCCGAAGAGCGAGCAGAAAGGAGACTGAAATATTCTATAGAGAAGTCATCTAGGTGGTGCGAGTTACCCAGATTAGCAGAAGAAAGTACCTAGAAGAGTTTATATTAGTTGTTGGAGACTAGAAAATCATTCTGGAAGGTAGAGCGAAATTTTCTTGTGTCAGGAGAAGGCTAGACAACCAATTTGGAGTAGTTCTAGGAGGTCATAGGCTAGCAACCAGTCAGGTAGTGCACATAGGCTAGAAGGGGGCAGATTTATTTGGCAAAGGGATAAATTTTCTCGTAATTATTTTGGCGAGATTGTTCTTGGAGGATTACCAATTAGGCATCCAAATTATTGTACTCAAATTTTGTTACTACATAATAATAAAAGCAAACCCTCATTTATTGCACTAGATTTCCCTTCGAGGTTTTTCCGGGGACTGTTTTCCATAAATATTGGTGTCATTTTTATTTTGTGTGTGCATCTATATTTCTCAGTTCCAATTTATTTTCCGCAGCATAATTTTATTGTGAATAATTGCAGTGTGATTATTTGTTATTTGTCGTAACAAATAAACTGCATAATTAATCAGTTAGAAGAATAAATTTCCAGTCACTGCAATTCAAGGAAATTTTCACACTCTATAGAGGGAGCACTTAACTACTTGAGTTACCTTCCCTTGCCTTTGTTTTCCAAACCCTTTTATTAGCCTTTTTCTTGCTTTGATTGGCTTGTTTAACTAGCTTTACTAATTATCATGTAGTAATGATGATACCCCCCTTTAATGATGAGCATTTTATTGCTTCATTGAGGTTGGGATGTTCTTTAAAAGGCTCCTTTTATTTTGATAGGGATGAAATATGCATGGAACTTGGGGGTAAGTGGCTATATAAGAGGGGGTAGAGCTCAAGCTATAACTAGATTTCGATTCTCTTTACATCCCTTTCCACTCTTTTGTGTTTTAACATTGTGGTCTATGCTCTTTCTTTTATTTTATAGCTCCCTCAAATTTGAGAATTTCTAACCCCTTCTTCCCATAGGATGAGGTATATAGGGAACCAATATGAGTGACTAACAACAACTAATCAAAAGATAGATGAATGTGTAAGAGAATGATGGCAAGTGTTAAGTATGAATAAGATGGAGACACTACCACAATTAGAGCCTTCAAATTGTGCCCCTCTTAGAAAGTGAAAGAAAGGCCCTATCAAAGTCACAATGGACTAGAAGCAAATGATAACCAGCAAGGTGAAATGAGGGAACAAGTATATGCTCCAAGTGTCTTGATCTATTTCCTTATCTCAACCCATGATACATACTAGAATGTCAAAAACATTAAATGAAAACACTTGTATGCAAAAATGGTTAATGTGCCTCACAATAAATGGCCCCATCTTCATTGGATTCCTTTGAGGGCATGAAGCATCTGAGGCTGCTATTTGTGGATCATATGAGGCAGCTAGCTGGAAATCTGCATCTTAGGAGAAAAAGTTTCTCCAAGGGTCAACCATGTATATAGATGGGTAACAGTGCTCATATAATTGTTTTTCAAAATTATATATTTAACACTACAATAGTTGCTGAAAACAAAGATTACTATTTATCCTTTTCAAAAATGTCGAAGATAAATACACAATGAAAAGCAAATTTGACATAGTAAATGTCATTAAATTTTTTGTAAAGATATTAGAAAGGCAATGAAATTCTCTACGAAATATCTTTCTACTGCACAACAAAATTCTCGATGCATATATGAGTTTTGATGGCTTTGATTTAAACAAATGTCAAACATGAAAATTTCATCACCATATTCATTAGAAAGTGTGATTGATATCCATGGGTTCACTCTTATATTTAACTTGTTGAGTTGTTCTTTGTAAGAGTTTGATTTTTTGCATTGAGAGGTTAGATATTAGGGATTTGTTGGAGTAATACAACATTCTTTAAGAGTTAGAGGTCACATTTCACTTTAGTGACTTGTGACCGACACATTATGCTAGTGGTTGGTCAATTTCAAGGAGTCCATTTAATCATTTCCAGACATATGTACAAAAAAATGTTGAATGTTATGTTCATCTGACTCCATCTTATTTATTACTGCCATCTCTCTCTCTCTCTCTCTCTCTCTCTCTCTTGTTTGTGTTGGTCTTCTCTTAAAACTAAGGGGAAAAGATGCAATATTTTCCAATTATAAAATATATGGTTCTTTTCATTTTGAAAAAAAAAAATCATATGAAAGAGTGGTCTTTGCCTTGTTTTCTTTTGTCAACTTTTTTCTTGTTTTTTCAGCTGTTGAAAAGAGGTCTTTCTCAATTCAATGTCTTGGTTTTAATGGTACAGGTTCCATATGTTGCTGCCTTGACAGGGGTTTTCTTTCCTTTTGTCTTTCCATGTGTAAGTTTTGAATTACTATTGTGGTTGGATTTGGTTGACTTGTCTCTGTACTTGTTAGTTGGGTATGGACGCAGAAATATTTTGCTCTGACTTTTTTTATTTTGTAGGTTGGTAGCATTGTCTCCAAGGAAGCTGGAGCGGATGAACAGGTACGTATTGTTTTTGATAAAATTAAATTTAGAATAGGAGTATTTTAACCTTCACTATATTAAAGGTTTGATGTCGATATGTTCCCTATGTTTCTTGTCAAATAGTTCCTTGCTGTGAATAGCTTGATTTGTAGAAATGCATGAGTAGATTACTTGCCACAGCCTAAATTAAGAAAATGGTACATGCATTTTCCATTTTAGAAATTGGCATGCCATGGGAAGTTTTTGAATTTCCATAGGCACATAGAACAACCATTTTTTCCCAATTTCTCTCCCTTGAATGTAAAGGAAATACATAGACATCGTTTTATATTCTCTGGTTCAATTGGTATTCGTTGAACTGTACTGAAATTATCTGCATGTTGATTGTGCATACTTATTTGATTTATGTGACAACTTATCATAAACTCTGTACAATAATGAATAAATTCTAATTAACTCTATATATTGATCACTCAATTCTTGAGAAGATAAGATATATGTGATCAGATAAGTTTATTAATGTCCAAAAATTACCATAAAAAGTTCAATGTTTTTAATACCATTTTTTTATCCTAAACCTTTAACAAGTGGTTATTAATTACAAATTTTCTATTAGATTGTTTCTCTTTTCACAGCACTAGCTCCAATGTACTCTTTTTGTTATTGCTGCTGTAAAACTATAATTTAAGCCTAAGAAATAAACATTTCATTGTGGTGGTCAAGCGTAACATGGAACATCTAATTAATAAGTTTCTTCACAACAATTTATCTAGCTAGTTGATAGCAAACTTTTGGATTAAATAAGAAAGTACCTCTGATTATATTTGATTTATTAACCTAGAGTACCACTGTAGCTCCTCTTTAGATTTTGCTTGATTTAGCCAAATTCAACTCCTTTTTAGATCTTCAGATTTGGCTTGCTCAAACTGGATATAACTCTCCTAGGCAACTAGGAACAACTTATCTGACTACCTAGTTCCAAAAAACCTTAGGTTCTTTATCCCTCCATGCCCAAAGCTCTAAGAACAACCAACCAACCAACAAAATCGATATCCCAACAATCCTAGTAGTTCAAAGCAATCCCATGACTCCAAAATAGTTCATCCTCAATGTTTTTCTTTCAAGATACATCCACCCCCTCACATGATTTCTCTTCCTCTCTTATCACATTTCCATACCCACTTTCCCAGAGTCTCCTCAACCACCCTCATTAATGACCTTCCACCCTATTCTTCTAGAGTTTTGGGAAATGTTAGTTAAAATAAAATAAAAATGAGTTTCATAAAATGTATAAAAATCAAGTTGGAAAGTCTTACTTCTCATGCTAGCTTATAAATGAAACTTGAGTATTTTACCCAAAATTTATGGCAACCCACCATACCCATTTATAATTTATCATACCAACCAATAATCAAATTCAAGGATGATATTTAATGCCACTAGATATCTACATATGCAATTATGATTTCCATAATCATTAAACTATTAATTAAGTAGTTAGTTTTGTAATTAATATATCTAGTAATTGTATTAGCATACGTGCATAACACATGTATGCATAGCTAGCATACACATCTTGCACATATACTAGTGATAAATAACCATTTACTCTAATGCAAAATTCTTGTATGTTCGCAACCAACCATGTAGGACAGTAAATCAGAAAAATACATCGTTCAATAATTTCTACTAGCAGAATTACAATAATTTATCCATCACTAATCATCACATCTAAATTTTCATAAATGAATCAAAAGTTAGAACATGTGTTATAAGTAAGAAAGTGAGAGTAGAACATCTCCCCAAGCAATATCCTCAACTATCTTTGATTAGTCTTCCTCCCTAAATTATTTCCATCTTTCACATCCTATCATTACTCTATTACAATATGTTGGAGCATTAGCTATATCAACCTAACTCCATATCTAGCCCATAAGTGGAAGACTTGATTACTTCAACCTACATTAGGGGAATATTGAGGTAAAAATTGAGTCTTTTTACCCACCAAAAAGTGGGTAACCCATAGGAGAAAATTTTCTCCTCCTTGGATAGCTAGCCAACCAACAACCTTATATGATCAACACATAACATGATTCCAAGATCCTCCATTTCTTTCTCCAACTAGAATTCTCTCTCTATAATGTCCCAAATGAAATAAAATTGGAACAAACTCGAATTTTTAACTCAAACAAACTCCGGATAAAAATTTCATTCACAAATAGAAGATTGTCATGTAAAACCTGAACAGTGAACCCATAAATTGCACATAAAATCTCATTAAAAGATCACAACATGCGGAGCCATGAGAAATGCAGCAACAAAATCCAGCTTTATTATATAGAAATATATGCCAATACAATAGTTGGGCATGGCCCTCCAAGATATGTAATAATGCAAATGCCGACCTCCAAACTAAAACAGGAAATCAATCACTACACCTGTGGATTTTGAATGAATCCACCAGGGGGATATGGGTGCTCGCCCAATCTCACTAAATCACCCGAGGGTTTCCATCCTGGGGCTACCAATGGAGTAGAGAACTGGGTTCTCAACCTCTCATGCAAGAGACAATATCAAAATCAAGATGTTTCCAAATGACTTTCTCCTCTTTTATAGATCTCATGGATAGATCTCCAAGCCTCTAGAAGCATCTTATTTTATAATTTTATTATTATTCTAGAAGCTCCTCCATTGAATTTATGAAGTGATCTTTTAATTTATTTTATTTCACTTAAGTCACTTTTGGCCCTTCTTCTCCAATTAATTATTTTTCCTTAATTAAATGACTAATTAAAGTCATTTTTAACCAAGGAAAATGGAAAATCGCCCACCATACTCTCTTTTGCCACTAGAAGTCTCTTCTCATCATCCCATCGTGTAGATCTTCTTGTTCCGGTTCCAACGAGCTATTACATTGAGGTATTCCATCAATTAATCTTTCTGGAATGCAACCTCGAGCATAATTAATTAAGTTATGCCCAATAACAACGCTGATTTTTGAAAGTTGTCAGAATGTGATGGAACGAAAGGCAAATTGTGCAGATGATGGAATATGCCAAGTGAATGACATCAAATCCCATAAAAACTCCTCAAAACTCCATCGAGACCCCTGATGACATAAACTTGCTCCACTGACTTGGCCATCACCTACCCTGGAAATCTACCCTCACTGTACTTTGAAGAAGAATAAAAAATGGGTACGTGGCAGTACTTCCGCCCAAAGATTGCTTGCCCTCAAGCAATCCAAATCTGTGGATCAATCTAGTGGCCTGATGCAACTGACACCCAATTCCCAAATCCCATACAAACCACTGGGTGATGCCTTGCTCCTATGTCAACCCATCATGAACGGGCCCCTTAATGCTCGGATGCCAAACCAATCTCTGACTGAACTTGCCATCGACGAATCCTCTTAGATCCCAATGCCACCAAAAACAAATATCAAGGCTCCATGGCTCCAGCTCTGCTATAACTCCAACCAGGAATGTTGCTCCATCCACCGCGTACCAACTCATCACCTCTCTCCAATCCAACTCTTGGCATAAACCAAGATCAATCTCATCATGTTGATGTTGTGCTAAGATACTAATGAGTGGCCAACCTACATCCTGCTGCCAACTGAAGTACATAATATCCCTCACCTCTAAGGGCTCTTGCAATACAATACCTCTAACTAAAAATGATACTTTATCAATAGGTTACCAACTCATGATCTCTCTCCAATCCAATGCATGGGCTCCTGTGCAAGGAATACAACTGTTATGTTGATACTGGTCCAGGCTCAACTCTTGATGCTCTACCTGGAAAATCAAAACAAGGTCAAGAAATCTTGCCTGTCTCCCTCTAATGTGAAAAAGTGGGCAAACTGTGCTGCAAGCCCTGTCTATGAACACTCCTGGAGAGGGTTGTTGCCTGAATATGTTGCAACTTTGCTAGCTGCCACTACATCTGTTTCACCTCATCAACGGGTAGACTCAAATATGTATGCACTGCCACTTCCAATAGCTCCTGCCATCTACTAGCCTTCTGCAAGACTACCCTGTCAATCTCCAACATCTCTTGAGGACATGTGTTTGCAAATATTGCCTCCCTGGAGACTGCGTACATATTTGTCTGCTCTACTCCAATGGCTGGCCCCAAGGGTGTCTGCTCATCCTCCATCATTGGATCAACATGAGCCACTAGTTGACTCTCCAAAAATGGTCCATCCCACACACGGTGTGTATCATCTGACTCATGCTCCTCTATGTGCTCTCTATGCTAAATCATCAGTTGCTCATCTGCACTCTGATATTCTTCCCTCATGGGAACAATTGACTGCTCCTCGTACTCCTCTACCACACAAGGATGCATATTTGGGATATTGCCATCATCTCCACACGACTCCTCGTGCTCCCCAGAGCCATCATTGTGCGACCCCATGGACTTGTCCAACAAAGAGTCCTTATCTTGACAGACGTAATGAATATCTCCCTTCTCTAATGTTGTCATCTCCTCAGTGTCACTCAAGCATGAGTGGTTAGGTCCCTTGCAAATGAAGCAGAGACCCCTCCTCCTCCGCTCATTCTTGCTGCATGATCTACCAAACCTGAGCAGCTCTTCCTTAGTCAACTATCTCCTCAACAACCCAATGTTTTTCTCAACCTACCTTTCGGCTAATTCATAAGAAACAGGGAAAACCAGTTGTGCTTTCATCCAAATGGTCAACGATCTAGCTCGCAACTCCTTGCAAATGGCATCACAATCTCCCATAATTGAAGACAAAATGGATAGCATGTTTGCTTTGACCATGTCAGAGTGATGTCTCTTAATGTTAAAGAAACATTGGAACATCTGATGGATCAAGTCATCACACCCCAAATCAAGCATGATGTCGTAAGATTTAACCAATACCATGGCTTCTAGAATCTCTAGCTTCTTCCCAAAAGTAGGACCCTCACTGTTATCCAAATCCTAAAAGGTCTCTACTATCAATCTGAAAAATCCCCTCATAATATCATCATTGTAAGGTGGTATAGGTGCGGTCAGCCTCATGATGTTCCTAAGACAAGATGCAACTAAAAGTTTGACCCCTTCTCAAGGATATTCCATGAACTTGGGTTGTATTAGTGCAAACATGGCTAGTTTTAGAGCCCAACTTAGTTTCTTCCCATCTAATTGACCCACCTTGGAAAGTAGAGAATCTAGTTTGTCCAGTTTGAAAAGAGCTTTCACTGTGACCCTCGTGTGTTTCAAATCTATCCCAAGTGCAAAGATTTTGTGTCCTATATGTGGCTCCTTCTGCAAATCCTTTGGCTGCTCTTGTTGAAAAATGGCATGGAACCCTCTTGAGAAAGTTTTGTTGATTGTTGTTGTTGATTTATTAAGGGAATTTATGAGGGTTTGTTCTCTGTTTTACTTCAAGCTGCTTTAACTGACCTCTCCTGACTTATAACACAACCATACAATGATGAGGTAGCTCAAGACTTTGACTCATTTAAGACTTGACAACATAAATATAACAGAGTTATTTTTAAGCAGCAACTAGTAAGTGGATACCAGACATGGACTGTTTAACAATGAAACAACAAGTGGACACCCCTGTTGTAAATTATGACTATGAACAAAACACTGCTAATAGGATTAGGTAGTGTTGTGTAGAGGAGAGGCTCTATTACTGCAAGTGACTTCACTTGGGAAATAAACTCTATCCCCATGTGGAAATTAAACAAAGTATTGTGTTATCCCAACAATTGAATGAGGTAGGTTGCAGACATGTTTTTGTTTGTTTGCTCAAAGAGATACATGCACAGTCATATATAGATGCCCAAGACGTCCATAAATTTCTGGAAATGATAAGGCACTATAGATGATGAGCTTCCCTTCAGTTACTCAGAAATACATAATGGCTACTAACTGATGTTGATTTGGGGTAGCATCGGATGTGCTCTAGCCACGAAGATTGGTGAAGAGGCTAAAACACATAAGATCTCCAATATTCAGAAATGGTTTGGGCACAATCTAACCAGTTTGGGAGATATTAATATTTTTAATATTTTTGATGGAGTCCCTAAGTCTAAACTTAGGGAAAATAAAATATTAATGTGAATTAATGTAAAACTGAGTTAGAATGGTCCAAAAGTCATGGATCAAGCCAGATCTAATCTTAGCCGTTGATTAGGGACTTAATCTCGGCTGTTGAATTGTCAATGACAAAAGTATAAGAGGAGGCTTGAGGGTCACTTAGAGAACACACGAGTTGATCAAGAATTCAATTTTCTGGGGAAGTGCTTGTTGAGGAAATCAAAGGAGTGATTAGAGTTGCAACTGAGGGGCAGTGAATGCAGTAGCAGAGAGGCAGAGATAGTACTAGGAGCATCAGCGCAGAAGCCGGGAGAGGGTTGATGCAAAGCCAGCTAGAGGCCATGTAGAGGCATCCAGAAGCCACGCAGAGGTAGCCAGGAGCTGCGCAGAGCTTGAGGTGGGCCAGCGTGGGAGACACAGAGGCTCCAGAGATTGATGCAAATCCTAGAGAGGCTGACGCTGGGCTAGAGAGGCTGACGCAGACCCTAGAGGCTGACGCTGGGAGATTTCGTGGGGCAGATTAGGGTTGATATCTGTCTCCAACTGATAGGTACTACCGCCGAGGGCATTCTATGTTGCATGAGCCATTTTTGGCACCCAGATTATATTCTGAAACTGCTTAATAATAAAACCTTCAAATAGCTGCACTGGTTTTCCCATATTAGGTTTTCCGGGGACGTTAGTTCAAAAATAACGGTGTCACTTGTGTGCTTGTTTTTCCTTCAGTTGATGATCTGTATGTGTTGAGACTATACTTGTATTTTTTTCAATATCTACATGGTAAATAACTTGGTAATTAACAGAACAAGTAGGAAGAAATAAATCAGAAAGTACACGAAGGATTTCTAACAGTTAGACTTAGAAATTCCAACATGGTATCAGAGCGTGGTTGCAGATCACATGAGAACTGAGGGCATCAGCCGAGCAAAGCAGTAGCAATAGAAACAGTTGTCCCGAGTGATAGAAGTTGTTCCTAGTGGAGAAGCAACAAGGAAGGGGTGACACAGTGCCTGCGTCATCAAGTTTGTGCCGAGAGGAGGATCAATGTAGTGGCAGAAGGGAGCAGACCTGACCTACGCAGTGCCCAGTCATCTTTCTCAGTGAGGAAGGATTGACGTCTGTGGCCAAGAGGTGCAGATTTTGTTGGTGTCGGGATTGCACAGAGCCTAGAGGCTCTAACCTTCAGTTTGCTAGGGCACAGAGGTTGTGGGTAAGTTGCAGAGTGAAGCTGGTGGGGTACTGTGATCAGAACAATACCTAACAGAGCAAGACAAAGGAGGAGGGAGTTGTTGCCAAGGATTTCTAGCCAAGAAATCAAGATCAGTGGTGTAGAGGGGTTTCCAGGAGGCAAATCGAGGCTAAGAGGGAGTCACACCGAGAACTTCCAGGAGGGAAGTAGAGAGACTCGGAAGAGTCGAAAAAGGGGAAACGAAATGGCAGTGAATGGGGTAAGAGATTAGGATAAACTGGACGAAGCCTCAAACTTCATAGTCTGGAAGGCTAGGATCTTCTCCGTTCTAGACAGGAATCGTCTCAAGCACTTTGCCTTGAACACGATAGCGATCCTAGTTGACTCGGCTGGGAACAAGAAGTACGAAGAGGCAATGGCAAGGGCCAAGAGCATCATCCTTGATGGGGTCAAGGACCATGTAGCACTACATATTGCCAAAAAGGACACGACAAATGCGATGTGGGAGGCCCTGACTAAATTGTATCGGCATACTTTCGTGCAGAGGAAGATGCTACTAGAAAATCAGCTGCGATCATACCAGATGAAGAAGGGAGAACCGATAGACACCTTCCTTAGTCGATTGAAGGAGATATGGGATCAACTGACTTCCATAGGGGCCACGCCAGATGGGGAGATGTTGATGAGGATTGCATTGAACACAGTCTCAAAGGATTGGGAGGTATTTTTCCAGAGCATACTGGGCAGGTTGACCCTTCCAAATTGGGAGGAACTGTGGGCAGCTCTTCATCAAGAAGAGATCAAAAGGCTAACTAAGGCGAGAAGCAACGGCAAGTGGGTCAGAATCATGAAGGAGCAAGAGGAGGATGTTGCCCTAGCATCCGAGGGAAAGCAGGAGAAACAAAAGAAGAAGGACCTCTCCAAGGTCAAATGTTTCCACTATGGGGAACTAGGTCACTATGTGAGCCAATGTCCTAGGAAGAAGAGCAAGGGAGAGGCTTCTGAGACCAAGGCTGCACCAGCAAGGGCAGAGAAAGAAGTGGAGACAGATGATGACTGCGCCATGAATGATCATACACCACTTGAGAGGAAGTGGGGAGACATCAAGCTGTAGTCATACGGACTACAGGCAATGAGGGGCAAGATCCTCGAGGTACCCAACCTTTTGGATTATACCTTGCTACGGGAGCCCCAAAGAGGAGTAGCAGGATTGGTGGATGTCAGTAGAGACGGATGCGCATGGAGTGATAGAGGGAGCTTCAACATCGGAGTGTTTCTAGCCTGACGGAGATGTCAGAGTTGGGAGATCAGTTACTTACTTCTCAGTAATTGAGTTGCAGTGCAACAGTTAGCAGTGGCAATGCTATGGGTAGCACGATGCAGCATGATGAGAGGGGTTGCAATACATGATGCAGTAGTACAAAGGATGTTGGGCAGCAGGCCTAGCATCAGCACAGGGACTAATGTCGGATGATCAGGGTGATGCTTAGTGAGGAGTATCACTAGAGCACAGTCCTCGCTAAGAGGGAGTGTTGATTTGGGGTAGCATCAAATGTGATCTAGCCACAAAAATTGGTGGAGAGATTAAAGCAGATAAGATCTCCAATAACCAGAAATGGTTTAGGCAGAATCTAACCAGTTTGGGAGATATTAAAATAATTAATATTTTTAATGGAGTGCCTAAGTCTAAACTTAGGGAAAATAAAATATTAATGTGAATTAATATAAAACTGCGTTAGAATGGTCCAAAATTCATGGATCAAGCTAGATTTAATCTTAGTCGTTAATTAGGGACTTAATCTTGGTCGTTGAATTGTCAACGAGAAAAGTATAAGAGGAGGCTTGAGGGTCACTTGGAGAACACATCGAGTTTTCGATTTTCTGGGGCAAGGCTTGCTGAGGAAATCAAAGGAGTGATCAGAGCTGCAGCTAAGAGGCAGTGAATGTAGTAGGAGAGAGGCAGAGATAGTACTAGGAGCATCAGCGCAGAATCCAAGAGAGGGTTGACGCAGAACCAGCTAGACGCCACATAGAGGCAGCCAGAAGCCACACAAAGGCAAACATGAGTTGCACAGAGCCTGAGGAGGGCCAGCGTGGGAGACGCAGAGGCTCCAGAGGCTGACGCAGAGCCTAGAGAGGCTGACGTAGAGCCCAGAGAGGCTGATGCTGAGCCAGAGAGGCTGACGCAAACCCTAGAGGTTGACGCTGGGAGATTTCGTGGGGTAGATTGGGGTTGATATTTGTCTCCGACTGAGAGGTACTACTACCAAGGGCATTCTCTATTGGGTGAGCCATTTCTGGCACCCAGTTTGTATTTTGAAATTGCTTAATAATAAAACCCTCAAATAGTTGCACTGGTTTTCCCACATTGGGTTTTTCCGGGGACATTAGTCTAAAAATAACGGTGTCAATTGTGTGCTTGTTTTTCCTTCAGTTGATGATTTGTATGTGTTGAGATTGTACTTGTATTTATTTTCAGTATCTACATGGTAAATAACTTGTTAATTAACAGAACAAGTAGGAAGAAATAAATCAAAAATTACAGGAAGGATTTCTAACAATTAGACTTAGAAATTCCAACAACTGATATTTATCATTAGGAATAAAGGGCATTTAAATACAAAGACTTCAACTATGATAACACAAGTTGCAGGACAAAATAAAAAGATTGCAAATAGAGTGGAGGAACCTCGGTTGTTTACTTCAACACCTTGAAACCACAAGAGAGATCCATAAATAATGAACAGCTCCAGGGACTTGTCCTCCGTGAAAAAGAAAACCATATGTTGTCCAGTAAGGAGTAGACAATATTTGAAAAATATGGATGATACCAAGCTTGAACCCTGCTCTAATTAATGCCTTTCTCCTTATTGGTCCTTTTTCTTTACCAACAACAATCATCAATCAACAACATTCAAAATTCACACTCAACCTTATGTGGTGTTGGCATCAATATGCATCAACAACCTCGAGGCTGGTAGGCTCTCCGCTAGTGTGTAGCTCAGCAAAATAGTTCGTTGAATGACAGTCCTCTTCAAGATGAGAGCAACAATAAATATATGTATATTCTCTCTGCACAAGTATGCCCAGAAAATCGTGCACGAGAACCACAACTCATTTTGTAATAGATATCAGTGCAGCGATGAGAATTCGTGGTCTTTGAGGCCAATAAAGCCCTGCATAGTAGTTACCTCACCGGACATAGATTAGAGAGACTCGCACTGTAATGACCCATTTCAATCTCTAAGCACAAGAGTATTAGCATGCATATGATAGCTACATATGCACACATCACATGTCTTGCACTAGTATACTTATTAAATAATTAGGAAAAAGTTAAATGAATGAAAAGGGACTAAAACACCTAAATTATTAAGAAAAGAGATATTAGCTAAAATCCGACATTCAAAAGATAAATATGAAATACTTCGTACTTAGAAGGTGTTAAATAAAATTTATAGCTCCAATCATTCTAAGATAAATATTGATCATTATAGAGTTTAAAATTATAAGTTAAATATTGTTAATATATATATATATAAGTCAAGTTTTCCAAATTAATATCATAAACATTTGTTAACTATTGAATTTTTTTATTATAAATATTTTTTTAGAAAAGATCAAATATTATAAAATTTTATAGAAGATAAAATCATTAAAGTTTAAAAACATGACAAAAACTTCAAGATTTATATTCATATCCTTACCTCATTCTACATGTAAAGTTAATCTGCCAAATAAAATCTGAGGAGGGCAGTGACCACCTAGGAAGGTTACTTATCCCAAGCACATAGAGGCAGAAGGGACGTTTTTCAGGGAAGAGGAAGACTGGAAGGAGAATGGGAGATTTGAATTAGAGTTGGGGTTGCGATTATTCTTGAAGCTTTTGGGCACGGGGGACCAAAATACTCCAATTGGGAAGTATTTTGGAGTTGAATACCAAGGTTGTGCTCAGCTTGGCTGGGAGGTTTTTGGTAACGGGAGTGGGAGAAAATTGGGATAGTCTTCAAGCTAATTTCCAGATATTCCTCCGCACTTAATTTTTCAAAAAGCAAGTAGGGAGAGTACTTCCTATCAAAAGTATAAATGCCGTACCAAGCAAGTACGAAGATGTAAGGCAATGGTGATCGAAGCCCGTCCGGCTCTCTCCTATGATTTACGAACTAACTGGTAAAACCACACAAGGCAGGACCCAGACCTACCCATTTGTTCCCTCCGCACCCACCACCTTTGATCAAAATTCTTGGTTTTACAAGTCAGTCTTGTTTGTTAATGATAAATTCAAGGTAAATTAAGGATTCTGACATAATTGTTAGGGTATATATATATATATATATATATATAATGTAAATGAGGACCTTACACACACAACCAGTAATAAGGAGATTTTGTCCTGATTTGTGTGCCCACCAGCAAGTAAAATTTGTCTTCAAACTCTAGCAATTACGTATAGGCTTCTTTCAGCACTTTGTTCTTGAGTTTATCACTAAGCTAGACTTTTAATATCCTTGAGATGAGACTAGCTAGGAAGAAGAGGGCATGACCAGTGAAAAGTATAGAGGATAGTGTCCCAATCTCTCTAATATGAATTTTGGCAGTGTCTTTTCCAGACGAACTTATCACAACGACAACACTGAGTGAATACCCACAGCCATATAAAAACTAGAGTGCGTGCTCCACCAAGAAATGTGTATGCTCAACGAGCAGCGTAAGGTACTCAACCTCATCCAGCAAGGAAATATGACGTTTACTGGCCCAAACGATCTTCAACATGCTTACGCACAGAGGTAACAAGGGTGATCACAGTCTATTTACTGGTCAACAGTGAGCAGTAAGAAATGTGACCCTCCCATAGTAGACAAATCTGCCTCTAAAAATACTTGCGACATTTTAAAGAAATGCAACTAGATGAAAATTAAATCGGCCCCTTAAAATAATAATCTAACTTGGTAAAGTTTGTTGGCTCCTTCACTCTTTGACAACAATCACAATGATATAATTACAGTCATTTCAAAAATATATTCAGCCTTCAAATAATGTTGCATCCAACAATAAAGTTGGCCTTGTTGAAATTTCTAAGTACTACCCATTATAAATTTTATCTGTATTCTCTGGTTTATTTCTCCTACTTGTTTAGTTACTAACAAGTTATTTATTCACATAAATATTGAAATAAACACAATACAGTCTCAACCATCTACAGATCAACAACTAAAAGAAATGAACAAACACACAAGTGACACCGTTATTTTTGGACAATCGTCCCCTGAAAAACCCAACTTAGGAAAACCAGTGCAGCAATTCTGAGGGTTATATTATTCTGCAGTCTTTCTAAGTACAACTGGGTGCCAAACCGGCTTGCCTGACAGAGAAAATAATCCAGTAGTAATACCTTTCTATTCGGAAGCAAATATTCGGAAAGTCTGCCCCACGAAACCCTCTCTAGCACAATTTGAAGCTCAGCATTAGCCCTCCTGGCCTCTGCATCAGCGCGAAACCCTTTGCATCAGCCCTTTGAGGTTCTGCATAGCCTCTATGGGCCTCTATGTCACTCCTGCAGCCTCTGCATGGATGACACAGGCCCTTCTAGCCTCCGCGTAGTCTCTTCTGCCTCTGCGTGGCTCCCTCTAGCTCAGCGTCTGCCTCTCTGCCTCTGCGTTGGACTTCCAGCACTATCTTTGCCTCTCTGCCTCGTACCCATTGCCCCTCACTGCAACTTTGATCACTGATTCGATTTCTCTTAGCAAACCTTGCTCTAGAAAATCGAATGACTAATTACTTTGGTATGTTCTCCAACTAACCCTCAAGCCTCCTCTTATACTTTTCCTGTTGGTCCTTCAACAACCGAGATTACAGCTCTAATCAACAGCTAAGATTAGATTTGGCTTGATCCATGTCATTTAGAACCTTCTAACCCAGTTTTATATTAATACACATTAATATTTTATTTTTCACACGTTTAGACTTAGGAACTCCATTAAAAATATTAATTATTTTAATATCTCCTTAACCAGGTAGAAGTTTCCCAAACCATTTCTTGGTCTTGGAGATCTCATGTGCTATAGCCTCTCCACCAATTTTCATGGCTAGAGCACATCCGATGCTACCCCAAATCAACAGGCCTTTGAATAATTTTTGCGACCCCACTTAAAATAATGTGCCACATCTTCATAAAATAATTCGACCCTTTTAAATAAATCAACTTTGATGAAAATCACTCATGTCCTTATAATATTTTCAGCGACACTTTGACGAAATTTCGATCGACCGCTTCTATAAACTCTAAGCTTCAAACATTGGCCTTCATAAATAATTAGGAATCGGGCTTCTTAAAAAAAAATTGATCAGCACCACCTCTCAATTTGTCGAAATAATCAAGCAACCAAATTGTTGAAATAATCAAGCAAGAGTTTTGTTCTTTGTAGAATTACTAAGAATAAATTGGAAAACCCTCGAATCATAATACCCGCAACTAAAAATTGAAGAATCTGAACCTGCAGGCTGAGCCAAGCTCAATGCTCTAATACCACTGTAATGTCCCAAATGAAATAAAATTGGAACAAACTCGAATTTTTAACTCAAACAAACTCCAGATAAAATTCCATTCACAAACAGAGGATTGCCACATAAAACCCAAACAGTAAACCCATAAATTGCACATAAAATCTCATTAAAAGATCACAACATGCGGAGCCATGAGAAATGCAACAACAAAATCCAGCTTTATTATATAGAAATAGATGCCAATACAATAGTTGGGCATGGCCCTCCAAGATATGCAATAATGCTAATGCTGGCCTCCAATCTAAAACAGGAAATCAATCACTACACCTATGGATTCTAAATGAATCCACCAAGAGGACATGGGTGCTCACCCAATCTCACTGAATCACCTGAAGGTTTCTGTCTTGGGGCTACCAATGGATTTGAAGGTTTCTGTCTTGGGGCTACCAATGGATTTGAAGGTTTCTGTCTTGGGGCTACCAATGGATTAGAAAACTGGGTTCTCAAACTCTCATACAAGGAACAATATTAAAACCAAGATGTTTCCAAATGAACTTCTCCTCCTCTTTTATAGATCTCATGGATAGATCTCCAACATCTAAAAGCATCTTATTTTATTATTTTATTATTATTCTAGAAGCTGCTCCATTGACTTTATCAAGTGACCTTTTAATTTTATTTTATTTCACTTAAGACACTTTTGGCCCTTTTTCTTCATTTAATTATTTTTCCTTAATTAAATGACTAATTAAAGTCATTTTTAACTAAGGAAAATGGAAAATCGCCCACCATACTCTCTTCGACGACTGGAAGTCTCTTCTCATCATCCCATCCTATAGATCTTCTCCTTCCGGTTCGAACGAGCTATTACACTGAGGTGTCCATCAATTAATCTCCCCGGAATGCCACCTCGAGCATAATTAATTACATTATGCCCAATAATAACGTTGATTTTTTAAAGTTGTTGGAATGCAATGGAACAAAAAGCAAATTGTGTAGATGATGGAATATGCCAAGCGAATGCCATCACATCCCATAAAAAATTCTCAAAACTCCATCGGGATCCCTGATGACATAAACCTGCTCCACTGACTTAGCCATAACCTGCCCTGGAAATCCACCCTGGTTGTACTATGAAGAAGAATAAAAATGGGGACATGACACTCTCCCATTGAACATTCCTTCTTGAAGGAAGGTGGTTCATCCATTGGCAAGTAATTTAACCATTTTGCAATCATGTGCTTTCACTTAATGTTATGGGTATTACTAATATAAATCAAAGGGAAACCTGGATAATCTTGACTATTTTCTTGTCCCCTAACTTCACCTGGGAGGTTAGTCTTTGACTCTACTCCAATGGGACCTTCTTAGAGTCCTTAGGGTTTTAGGAAGGGCACTACTAAGGGAGAACTAATTGAAGTAGTGCATCCAAGATATTCCATAATCATTGTTATTTTTTGTAGCATCGGATGGTGTTCTAGTCTCGAAACTTTATGTAGATGCTAAAACAAAAGAGTTCTCTGTAACCCATAAATCATTTATGGAAATTCCACCTAGAGATGGCTCATTTAAATTAATTGACCATAATTAAAAATTTCCTAAGTCTAACTTAGGAAAAGTGGTTAATTAATAATAATTAATTGAGAAAGGCAAGAATTCTGTAGAAACCCATACGAATTGACTTAAAGATGATCTCAACCATTGATTAAGTTTTAATCGTGGTCGTTGTTGATTTTTTAGTGGCTTGGGAGGTACTCCAAGCCCTAGGGTTCAGGGTTTGGAGGTTGGAGCACCACAAGAGTCACTTGTGGGCTTGGAACCCAAGGTTGGAGTTTTCCACCCATCGATGTTTGGGCCAAAACCATGGAGCATTTTGGACATGAGATGGATGGAGATGATATAGGATGGCGAGGAGAATCCAACACTTGAGAATTATGAAATAGGATTGTCCTTGATGAGTTATGAATTTTTTAAGTTGACAAATAAATTTTTGGCACATAATTCATGTAAGCTTGGTGTGAATGTGGCAAGAAAAATGTCTATATGTTGACCCTTCTAATTTGTATGAATAGAAGGTGTGTGAGGCTCATTTGGAGCATCCGTTGTGCGTCAAATCATAGAGATATATCCCTGTGGTAGCCAAGCTCTAGGAGAGGACAAAAAAAGGTGATTGAATCTATTTGGAGGCCGAGTTGCTATAGAAGGAGAGTCGCAGGGTCTGCATGATATGCTGGGAAGATTTCAAGTGTTTGGGTATTGTTTGCAGGTCCTAAAGAGGACCGAAGGATGTTGCATCCCCTAGACGAAATCTGAGGTGTTTTGGTGTGTTTAAGAGGGAGTTTTGTCCCTATTCTTAAGGCCGTAGCCCTAGAGACCAGAACAAGTAGGCCGCAGGCCTAACAAAGGTCAAGTGAGGGTGGTTTGGGGTTGGTTATTAGCCCTGAATAGCAGCGAAGAAGGGGAGGACTTGAAGGACCCTAGCCGCAACAAAAAAGGGATTGTGAAGTTGTGTCGTAGGGTTGACATGGGTCACAGTCATCCCCTAACCAAGACACAAAAATTACAGCAGTAAAAACCTCAATCCAAGATGAATGCAGTGGTATGTTTTGATATGTTGAGTTGATTTTGATGCTAATTTGGATCAGATTTAGTTTTAGCCTATGTGATCCAATCACAAAAGCTGACTTGGAGGGTTAGAAGCCTTTCTTAAGAGATCTTACAATGAGTGTATTGGGTGCCATTGGACTAGTGGAGGGCAGCGTGTTGGCAACTCAAAGTAGCCCTTGACAAGTAGTCATAAAGCGAGTTTGATAGCTGAAGTTTGGGTGAAGTTGTTGAGCCTATGTGTAGTTCTTTGATGGACAAGAGAAGCTACTAGATGGAAGATTTGGAGCTCAGGTGTTGGCTAGCCTAGAAGAGAAGATTGGATCAACCCGTGTTCATTGTAGCAGAAGCAACTTGTAGTAGTGATAGGTGTTAGCCCTCCTGGAGACTCTGTGTTGTCCTTTGATGGACTAAGGGGTAGCTAGAAAGCAGAACGGAAGCGAAGGACCGACAAGACGAGATACAACATAGAGACTGTAGTGAGATTGTCATTGTATCTTGTATCCCTTATATGGGAGCCCTAGATTGTTGTATTACTCATTTGGTTTAATATAACAGATATTGGGTTGTTGTACATATTTGTAGAATAATTTGTAAAAAGTTGTTTATACTTGTACATGTGTGATTCACTGCTTTATATTTTCTTCTATGCAAAGTAGCTTTTGTTGAGATTTTTGGTTTGGTAGCATTAGAGATTCTAAGATTCTATCCTAGACCCAAGATCGTGGAAATTCAACATGGTATCAAATCATGTTTGAGCTACTTTGAAAGATAATCAAAGTGTGCACAATGAAGTACAACTTGAGAGGGAGTTGGTCACATTGTAGGTGAAGAGCTCACTACAATGTCGAAGTTGCAGGCTGGTCTCTGGTATGAGGACAGGTTGAGGACAGGTTGGAGGGGTTGTCCAACTATAGACCTTGGAAGGAAAGGATCAAGTTGGTCTTGCAGGTCAACAAGATCTGGGAGTTGGTTGAGAAAGCCATCAAGAAGCCAACTGACCCAAAGGAGTTGGAAGTGTACGCGGATTTAGATATCAGGGCGAGATTGATCATCCTTGATGGTGTGAAGGATCACCTTGTACCTCATTTTTTTCCAAGAAGAACACTGCACATGAGATGTGGATGGCTCTTCAGAATTTGTTCCAGAATAAAAATGAGAACTAGGTACTGGTATTGGAGGATAAGTTGAAGTCCACCAAGATGATATAGGGTGAAGGAGTGACTTCGTGATGAGATTGTCTCAAGTCAAAGATGAGCTTGCTGCCATCGGTGTGACTATTTCACATTCTAATATGGTGAGGATTGCTTTGAAAGGGTTCACTGAGGAATGGAAGCCCTTCATCAAAGGGATTGTTGCCAAAGAGAAGTTGCTAGAATGGAATCGGTTGTGGGATGACTTCATTCAGGAAGAGTTGCAAGACGAGGATATTCATCCGAAGAAGAGGGCTTCAGATGATGACATGGCACTTGCAGCACGAATGAAGGGTAAGCAGAAGAAGGACTTGAGTAAAGTCAAGTGTTTCAACTGTGGCAAGATGGGTCATTTTTGTCAAGATGTCCAATGAAGAAGAAGACGGAAGATGACGAGAAGAAGAAAGGGAAGTAGGTTGTCGGTGTTGCCACTTCCGCTGAGATAGATGCACTCACTAGAAGGTTGGAGGAGGAGGAATTTGCTGTGATCTCTTATTTCTCGCAGGTTACTATTGATGAGGATGGATGGTACGTGGACAATGGTGCGTCGAAACATATGACAGGGTCACAAGAGGTTTTTGAGACTCTAGTTGAATGGGATTCAAGGTTGCACATGGTGTTGGGCGACAAGAGTCATAAGGAGATTCGAGGATTGGGAGTTGTGCCATTCAGAATGGAGACAAGATGGGTGATGCGGGTCCAGGGTGTATTGTTTGTTCCAGGACTCAGATATAGCGTGATATTTTCCTCGATGATCGAGAAGAAGGGGTTTGAGGTCTTGTTCTAGGATGGGAAGGCAAGACTTGGGCCTAGAGGCTCTAGCTCTGCAGGTATTGTACTTGGAGTTAGAGAGCATGATCTATACATGCTAATGGGAAAGCCTATGGATCATGGGATGAAGTAGGTAGACCAAGTGTCAGTGCAAGCTTCAGAGGAGAAGGTACAGGTTCCATAAAAGAAGGTCCAAGTTCCAAAGGCTTAGAGGTAGTCGAGTTCTAGCAAGAGCTTGCAGATTCAAAGGAAGACTTTGCAACCCAAGAAGAGCGCGTGGTCAGTGGGCAGCAAGGGTGCTTCCATAGCCAAGAAGGAATCATGGAGGGATTGGAAAGCGATATAGGAGAACAAGAAGCAAGATGCTTCCAGTGACCACAACACTTCCGAGAGAGGCATAGTTCATACCATAGGATTTGCTGCAGTGGTGAGTGCCAAGAGTTGGGCGAGTGTTGTGAGTAATGATGATGATGATGATGAGTTACTTCCTAGTATTGGAAGTACCTCCCTTGCTAAGAGGGACTGTTGATTTTTTAGTAGCTTGGGAGGTACTCCAAGCCCTAGGGTTCTAAGTTTGGAGGTTGGAGCACCACAAGAATCACTTGTGGGCTTGGAACCTAAGGTTGGGATTTTGCACTTATCGATGTTTGGGCCAAAACCATGGAGCATTTTGGACATGAGATGGATAGAGATGATATAGGATGGCGAGGATAATCCAAAGCTTTGAGAATTATCGAATTCTGAGATGTCCTTGATGAGTTATGAATTTTTGAACTTGATAATTGAATTTTTGGTACATAGTCGTTTTGGCTTGGTGTGAATGTGCCAAGAGACATGTCTATTCGTTGACCCATCTAAAGTGTATAAATAGACAGTGTGTGAGGCTCATTTGGAGCATCCATTGTGCATCAAATCATAGAGATATATCCCTATATAAACCGAGCTTTAGGAGAGGAAAAAACAAAGGTGATTGAAGTCTGTTTGGAGGCCGCGTTGTTGTAGAAGGACAGCCGCACAGTTTGTGTGATACGCTGGGCAGATTTCAAGTGTTCAGGTATCGTTTGCAGGTCCTAAAGAGGAGAAGAAGGATGTCGCATTCCCTAAACAAAATCTGAGGTGTTTTGGTGTGGTTAAGAGGGAGTTTTGTCCTTGTTCTTAAGGCCGCAGTCCTAGAGACCATAAAAAGTAGGTTGCAGGCCTAACAAAGGTCAAGTGAGGGTGGTTTTTGGGTTGGTTATTAGCCCTGAATAGCAGCAAAGAAGGGGAGGACTTGAAGGACCCTAGCTGCAACATAGAAGGGACTGTGAAGGTGTTTTGTAAGGCTGACATGGGTCACAGTCATGCCCTAACCAAGACACAGAAATTATAGAAATAAAAAACTCAGTCCAAGATGAATGCAGAGGTATGTTTTGATATGGAGTGTGAAAATTCGGAAACTACGAATCCTACTGCAGCAACTGATTAAGTTTCTTCTATTTGTTAAATAACTTGAACAAATTATTTACACATCCTACGGCAAATATCAAAATTAATACATTGCAGCCTTCACAAATACAATACTGTGGAAGAAAAATAATGCTGGAAAAATAGATGCACACACACACAAGTACATAGATATTTTTGGACCAATGTCCTCGGAAAAACCCAACTTGGGAAAACCAGTGCAACAGCTGAGGGTTTTAGTTATTATGCAGTAGTAAATTTGAGTACAAATCTATGGAAGCTCAAATCTAGCTTTCCATACAGAGAAATAACTGACAGGATCTCTAGTGAGAAAAATATCACTCTCACAGGTGATCCGACATTGACCTTGGCTTAAGATGAGTTGCCCCTTGCTACCTTTGCGTCATCCTACGCAGATCTGCATCCCACAACTCTCACTAATTGATCAACGACTATTTGGAAAATCGATCCTCCTGGATTTTGGGCTCCCACTTTGGCATCTGGCACTAAATTTCAACTTCTCCTCAGCAAAATACGGATTTCCCTCTGAAGATCTGTGCTGCCTCTTTGTGGCACTCACTGCCTCTCTGCTATGCACTCACCAGACTGGAGAAACTTCCTTCCAGTCTTACTATCCCTGCCCCTCTTTCACAACTTTGACTTCACTGAATCACCTCCAGTAATTGACTACTGCTACTCTGGAGTTCAATTTCCTAGCAAAATCGAATTCCTTGTCTCACAAGTGCGTTCTCCAACCCCCATCAAGTTTCTAGTTATAATCTCTCGTTGAGACATCAACAACCAAGATTAAAACATAATCGATGGCTAAGTTTAACTAGAACTCGATCCTTGTCTTCTTCTAGAAGATTCTCACCATCACTTTATTAATACCCTTTAATTAATCAGTTTTCCTAAGTTTAGACTTAGACACCATTAAAAAAAAGATTAATTATTTAATTAAGTCGTCTTTAGGTGGAATTTCCAGAAGCGATTTCTGGGTTTTGGAGAATACATGTATTCTAGCCTCTCCACAAAGTTTCATGGCTAGAACACATCCGATGCTACAAAAATTAACACTCCCTCTTAGCGAGGAATGTGTTCTAGCACTGGAACCCATTGAAGTAACACCCTATCTCTGCACCACCTCCTGTTACGCTGTTGATGTTTGGTTGTTGTTTCCCACCAACTACTGCGCAACTTTGATAAACGCTGCATCTGTGCTATTGTTGGCCCTGCTAAAATGCTTCCAACACTACAACTCCCTCTCCATCTGTTGCCATTGCAACTACAATCACTGCAATGGAAAAGCTTCCAAAATACTGAACTAGCTGTGGTCAGTATAATGCATCTGTCACCTGGTCTTGGTTGTTGCTAGAATCTACACTATCACTAAAGCCTCTGCGCTACTGCTGACTCTGCTCTGTGCCAACTACACTGCTCCCAACTCTGCGATGCTCTACCTAGTATCTAACCACTACTAGCCACTGCATCTGTCACTCTGGCTTTTGATTGCACCATCTGCCACTGATCCATCCTACTAATGCTTTGGGCCCCTGTAGCAAGGTATTGATTCATGAGGCGGACCTCCTTAAGAATCCTGCCATCTTGTAACTCTCTAGGGCTACAAAACCAAATCACCCCACCTCCCTCCTAGAGGTATCTCAGTGATCATGGAAAACTCTTCCTCCAATCTGGAGGACAACCTGTCAATCTTCGTGGATGCAACCTGTTGATCCTGCTTCTCCTCTTTGTCCTTCTTTCTGAGAGGACATTGAATGCTGTAGTGGCCAAGCTCACCACATCTAAAGCATTTCACCTTGGAAATTTCCTTCTTCCTCATGCGTTGCTCCTGCTTTGATGTGAGGGCCACATCTTCCTCTTCCTTTAATTACTTCGTCCCACTGCTGTTGTTTCTAGTAGTGATGGTGGTCTTCACCAAATCTTGCCTCATCTCCTCCTACTACAGATCAACCCACATACGGTCCCAGTCTGGCAACTTTTCTCTGCCCAAAATGCTCTAGACGAAGACTTGCCACTCTTCAGAAACGTTGTTTAGAGCAAACCGCATCAACTGAGTAGGTTGAGGCGCTGACCCTACTGCAGACCAATGTCACATGGTTCGGGTTCGACAATGATTGGGTTCGATTTAAGTTCGAATTTTTTGATGAGGTTCGATATTAGGTTCGTCTATATATATAAACATATATTAATTTAAAATGAATTATAGGATAAAATAGTAACAAATCAACATCAATGAACATAAAATATGCTATCACAAACTTGGAAACTGCAAGGATAAAATACAAGTTTGAGTTGTGACATGAAGTTATGAGTTTTGATCTATGGACTCGGTCATTGGCTATGAGGTTCGATGAGGTTCGTCGAACCTCAAAACATTTTTGAGGTTCGCCAAAATTCAAACCTCAAGGTTAAAGTTCGACGAACCTTGTGACATAGATGCAGACAACTGACTTCGAATATCCTGAAGCCTAGTAAGGAATGGGTCTATACACTCCCCTTTCTGCATCCTCATGCATCGCAGCTTCTCCTAAAGATACATCTTCCGCTACTCGGAAGATCCCTTGTATAGCGTAGCAAGTGCTTCTCACATCTACCGGGCAGTATCTTTGTCAGCTATGTGAGACACCACATGATCTCGGACCCCATCGAGAATCAACCTCTTTAACTTCGCCATCTCCTTCTTGTAGGCCTTAAGTGGATCTGCATCTGCGAGTACAACTACCACGCCATTGATATAAGCTTTGCGATCGTACTCATCGAGAAGACAAGAAATTCTTGCCTTCTAGATCACATAGTTGTAGGCTCCCTCCGATTGGTCCTGATCTCTCAGCCCTGTTGATGCCATCTCAACAAAAATGTTGAATGCCTCCTCTAGAGTAGGCAAATATTCTCACAGCTACTGCTGCTCTGCTAGGAAAAATTGAACTTTTGGGCTAGAAGTCCCCTGAGAAAAGAATTCCCTCATTGTGTGCTTTTCCTTCCTCCTGACGCTATTTTGCACTAGCAAAATAACTACGTCCCAGCTAAAGATTTGCTCTACAAGGAAAATAATGCGTCTCCCTCTGCCTCATGTAAACTCTAATCTGGAAAATCTAATTTCTCTATCGACTCTCTCAAAGAAATAAATTCTCCTCAAAAACTGACCCTCTTAGCCCAAGGAACTGCGCTGCCTCTTGAGGTTTTTGAACTGTTGCCTTCTACGGAGATTCAAAATTCCTCCTTCCTTCTGCTACTAAGCTCTCCGTCTTACGACCTGTCCTCCGATACCATGTGAAAATTCGGAAACTTTGGATCCTACTATAGCAGCTGATTAAGTTTCTTTTATTTGTTAAATAACTTGAACAAATTATTTACTGCATCCTACGGTAAATATCGAAACTAATACACTGCATCCTTCACAAATACAATATTGCGGAAGGAAAATAATGCTGGAAGAATAGATGCACACACACACAAGTATACAGTTATTTTTGAACCAATGTCCCCGGAAAAACCCAACTTAGGAAAACCGGTGCAACAATTGAGGGTTTTATTTATTATGCAAGTAGTAAATTTGAGTACAAATCTTTAGAAGCTCAAATCTAGCTTTCCATACAAAGAAATAACTGATAGGATATCTAGTGAGAAAAATCTCACTCCCATCAATGATCCACGCTGACCTTGGCTCAAGATGAGTTACCCCTTGCTGCCTCTGTGTCAGCGTACACAAAACTTGTTGATTTGGGGTAGCATCGGATGTGCTATAGCCACGAAATTTGGTGGAGAGGTTGGGGCACATGAGATCTCCAATACCCAGAAAGGGTTTGGGAAGATTCTAAACAGATCGGGAGATATTAAAATAATGAATGTTTTTTAATGGAGTCCCTAAGTCTAAACTTAGGGAAAATAAAATGTTAATGTGTATTAATATGAATTTGTGTTAGAGTGGTCCAAAAGACATGGATCAAACCAGATCTAATCTTAGCCATTGATTAGGGACTTAATCTCGGCCGTTGAGATGTCAATAGGAAAAGTATAAGAGGAGGCTTGAGGGTCACTTGGAGAATGCACTCAATGATCAGTCATTCTATTCTCTAGAGCAGGGTTTGCTAAGAGACATAGAATCAGTGATCGAGAGAGAAATTGAGGGGCATTGAGTACAGAGAAATAGAGAAAGCAGAGATTGTGCCGGGAGAGTAGTGCAACAGCCAAGGAGGGTGATGTAGAGCCAGCAAGGGCTCACGCAGGGCCTGGTAGAGCCAGCCAAGTGCTGCGCAGAGCACCAGGGGAGCCAACGCAGTTGACGCAGAGCCCAGAGCTGACGCAAGCCAAGAAAGACTAACGCGGGGCCAGCGTGAAACAGAGAGGGGCTGACGCAGTCCAGTTTGGGCAGAAGCTAGGGTTGTGCAACAGTTTTGTGCTGAGGAGCTGCCGAAAGGATTTTTCGAGGTTTCAACCAGGGGATTTCTCTGAAACTGCAAGGTGTAGCTGCTAAGGAAATTCTCTGTTGGGTAGGCCAATTTCGGCACCCAGATTGTACTCTGATATTGCTTAATACGAAAACCCTCAGATAGCTGCATCGGTTTTCCTGCATTGGATTCTTTCGGGGACATTGGTCCAAAAATAATGGTGTCATATGGTGTGTTTTTTCTTGTTTCTTTTAGTTGTTGATCTATAATATGTTGAGCATGCACTAGTGTTTATTTTCAGTATTTACTTTATAAATAACTAGTTGAAAGAAAAATAACAAGTAGGTAGGAATAAATCAGAAAAAGTGCATGAAGGGTTTCTAAACTAAGTAAACTTAGAAACTTCAACATGGTATCAGAGCGTGATTGCAGATCACAGGAGGACTAAAAGACATCAGCCAAGCAGACAATAGCAGCAGAAACCAACTGTCCTGAGGTGACAGAAGCTGTTTCTAGTAACGTAGAAGCCAAGAAGTGTGACGCAGAGCCAGCCAGAGCCATGCAGAAGTAGTTGGGAGCTGTGCAGAGCCTCAAAGAGGGCCAGAGGGTTGACGCAGACCCATCTGAGGTGACGCAGAGCCAGTGTGAGGCAGAGAGGCGCTGACGCAGTTCACAAAGAGATAGTTGTTAGAGTCTAGAAGGCTACAAAAATATTGCAGAGTGGAGCTGGTGAGGTACTGTAGTCAGAATAATACCTGACAGAGCAGGGCCAGAGGAGTTGTTACCAAGGGTTTCTAGCCGAGGAACCTGGATCAGCAGTGCAGTTGCACAAGATGATCAGAGTAGGGGGCATCTCGACAAGAGGTAGAAGGATTTCCAGGAGGGAAATCAGGTCTCAGAGGGAGTCCAAAAGAGAACTTCCACACGGGAAGTAGAGACTCAGAGGAGTCGAACAGAGAACTTCCAGGAGGGAAGTAGAGGAGCGTCATGGCACTACACAGGGTAAGAGACTGAGATAGACTGGACAAAGCATTGAACTTCGCAGTCTTTTAGGCCAGAATCTTATCAGTGCTTGACAGGAATCGTGTCAAGAACTTCGCCTTGAAGGTTATAGCTATCCCAGTCGACCCCAATGATAGTGACAAGTACGAAGAGGCGATGGCGAAGGCCAAGTGCATTATCCTTGACAGGGTCAAGGATCATGTGGTACCACATATAGCCGAGAAGGAAACAACAGTTGAGATGTGGGAGGCTTTCAAGAAACTGTACCAGCATACTTCTTTGCAGAGAGAATCTTGCTCGAGAATCAGATGAGGTCGTATCAGATGAAGAAGGGTCAAACGATTGACACCTTCTTTGGAGGACTGAATGAGATTTGAGACCAGTTGACTGTTATAGGAGCGACACCGGATCAGGAGCTTATGGTGAGGACAACCCTAAATGTTGTCTCAGAATATTGGGAAGTGTTTGTCCAGAGTATCCTGGGTAGAGGGACTCTCCCACCTTGGGATGAGATGTGGACAGCTCTTCGCTAGGAAGAGATCAGACGACAATCGAAGATAGGTAGCAGCAGCAAAGGGATCAAGGTCAAGCAGGAGGAGGAGGATGTGGCCCTAGCATTTAAGGGAAAGCAGGAGAAGCGGAAGAAGAAAGATCTCTCCAAGATCAAGTGCTTCCATCGTGGGGAGATGGGTCATTATGCAACTCAGTGCCTAAGGAAGAAGAGTAAGGGAGAGTCTTCCGAGACTAAGGCAGCGCCAGCACAGGCAGAGAAGGAAGTTTTGACAAACGATGACTATGCCATGAGAGAACAGGCTACTTGAGCGGAAGTGGGGAGACATCGAGTTGTAGGCAGGCCGACTATAGGCAATGAGGGGCAGGATCCTTGAGGTACCCAACCTCTTGGATGAGGGGCAGGATCCTTGAGGAGTAGCAAGACTGGCTGAGTGGGTAAAGACGGATGCGGATGGAGCGGCAGAGAGAGCTACAATGCAGGAGTCCGAAGGCAGTGCATAGCTAGCAGGCTGCAGCAGTGCAAGAGGCACGTGAGTGTTGCACTAGTGCAGGAAGGCACAAAGGTGTGCAACAATGCGAGATGCAGGGAGTTGTTACAGCAGCGCAGAGGTCAGAGAGACGGAGCACTTATCAGCGACAGAGGGAGCATCAACATCAGTGGGTGTTTTTAGCCCAACAGGGAGGTCAGTTGGGAGATCAGTTACTTACTTCTCAGCAACTGAGTTGCAGTGCAGCAGTGGGCAACACGATGCAACATGATGAGAGGAGGTGCAGTGCAGATGCAGTGTTGGGAGAAAGGACCAGTAACAACACAGATGCAGAGGGAGTTGCAGTGCAGATGCAATGTTGGGAGGAAGGACCAGCAGCAGCACGGATGCAGATGAAGTTGTCGTACAGATGCACCAATGGCAGGGGCAGAACCATGGGCAGCAATACAGGATGCAATAGTGCAGAGGATGTTGGGCAGGAAGGCCTAACACCAACACAGGTACTGATGCGAAATGATCAAAGTAATACTTAGTGAGGAGTATTGCTAGAGCACAGTCCTTGTTAAGAGGGAGTGTTGATTTGGGGTATTATCGAATGTGTTATAGCCATGAAATTTGGTGGAGAGGTTGGGGCACATGAGATCTCCAATACCCAGAAACGGTTTGGGCAGATTCTAAACAAATCAGGGGATATCAGAATAATTAATATTTTTTAATGGAGTCCATAAGTCTAAACTTAGTAAAAATAAAATATTAATGTGTATTAATATGAATTTGTGTTAGAGTGGTCCAAAAGACATAGATAAAGCCAGATCTAATCTTAGCCGTTGATTAGGGACTTAATCTCGGCCATTGAGATGTCAATAGGAAAAGTATAAAAGGAGGCTTGAGGGTCACTTGGAGAATGCACCCGATGATCAATAATTCTATTCTCTAGAGCAAGGTTTGCTAAGAGAGGTAGAATCAGTGATCGGGAGAGTAGCTAAGGAGCATTGAGTACAAAGAAACAAAGAAAGCAAAGATTGTGCCGTGAGAGCAGCATAGCAGCCAAGGAGGGTGACGCAGAGCTAGCAAGGGCTCACGCAGAGGCAACCAAGTGCTGCGCAGAGCACCAAAAGGGCCAGCGCAACTGACGCAGAGGCTCCCAGAGCTGACGCAGGGCCTCCTGGGGCTGATGCAAGGCCAACGTGGGATAGAGAGGGGCTGACACAGTCTAGTTTGGGTAGACGTTAGGGTTGCAGAGCAATTTTGTGTTGAGGAGTTGCCAAAAGGATTTTCCGGGGTTTCAGCCAGGATATTTCTCTCAAACTGTGAGGTATAGCTGCTAAGGAAATTCTCTGTTGGGTAGGCTAGTTTCGGCACCTAGATTGTACTTTGATATTGCTTAATAAGAAAACCCTCAGATAGCTGCACCGGTTTTTCTGCATTGGGTTTTTCCGGGGACATTGGTCCAAAAATAATGGTGCCATATGGTGTGTTTGTTCTTGTTTCTTTTAGTTGCTAATCTGTAATATGTTGAGCATGCATTGGTGCCTATTTTCAGTATTTACTTTGTAAATAACTTGTTAAAAGAAAAATAACAAGTAGGTAGGAATAAATCAGAAAAAGTGCATGAAGGGTTTCTAAACTAAGTAAACTTAGAAACTACAACAGATCTGCGTCCCACAACTCGGTCCAGCATCTCTCTCGCTACCTGATCAACTGCTATCTGGAAAATCGATCCTCCTAGCCTCTGAGCTCCCACTCCGGCTTCTGGCACTGAATTTCGACTTCTCCTTGGCAAAATACAAATCTCCCTCTTTCTGCTCTGTGTTGCCTCTCTATGGCAATCACTGTCTCTCTGCTATGCACTCATCGGACTGGAGAAACTTCCTTCCAGTCTTACTGTCCCTGCCCCTCTCTCACTGCTTTGACTTCATTGAATGACCTCCGGCAACCGACTGCTGTTACATTGGAGTTCGATTTCCCAGCAAAATCGAATTCCTTGTCTCACAAGTGTGTTCTCCAACCCCCATCGACTTTCTTCTTATAATCTCTTGTTGTGACATCAACAACCAAGATTAAAACATAATCGATGGCTAAGATTAACTAGAACTCGATCCATGTATTCTTCTACAAGATTCTCACCATGACTTAATTAATACATTTTAATAAATCAGTTTTCCTAAGTTTAGATTTAGGCACCATTAAAAAAAAGATTAATTATATTAATTAAGTTGTCTCTAGGTGGAATTTCCAAAAACGATTTTTGGGTTTTGGAGAATATATGTTTTTTAGCCTCTCCACAAAGTTTTGTGGCTAGAACACATCCGATACTGCAAAGATCAATATTTAGTTGATCTTGATGCTAGTTTGGATCAAATTCAGTTCTAGCCTGTGGGAGGCAATTAGAAAAGCTGACTTGGAGGGTTAGAAGCCTTTCTTAGGAGTTGATCTTACACTGAGTGTATTGGGTTCCATAGGACTGGTGGAGGGCATGGTAATGGAAACTCAAAGTAGCCCTTGACAAGCAGTCATAAAGGGAGTTTGACCGCTGAAGTTTGGGTGAAGTTGTTGAGCCTATGTGTAGCTTTTTGATGGATGGAAGAAGCTACTAGAAGGAAGATTTGGAGCCCAGGTGTTGGCTAGCCTGGAAGAGCAGATTGGATCAGCCCGTGTTCATTGTAGCAAAAGTGACTTGCAGCGAGGATAGGTGGCAGCCCTCCTAGAGACTCTGTGTGTTGTCCTTTGATGGACTTTTTGCACTCAAATTGTCGAAGTTCCAAAGAAGCGGAAGAACCTACTTTTTTCGACAAGAATCGGATCACATATCAGCGGTCCATGTGTCGTGGTCATCCCATTCTGCAAGTTATATATTGTAGATGATCTTAGTAAACCTTGATTATATGTAACAACCTAGGTAAGCCTATAATTTGATGACGAATTTCATCCTAGGAGGTTTTTTAACCTCATTGATTACCTGTGGTTTTCGACACGGCTAATCAGAAGAGTTTTTTCCCTCCAGCTTAAACCCCCAAAGCTAAGGTGGAATTTATCGAGTTGTCCTTAGTGCAAATTCTTGGAAGCTTTTCCGGTGGGTTTTTCTGGTTTAATTTCTCTAAAATCCGACAGGAATTTATTGAAATCACAAGCTTGATGGGTAATCCCTGCACATTCGAAGTGCCCTGGGGTTTTTCAGGGTGTTGAATCCATATATGCAGTCAAAAAACCAGTTTAAATTACACATATCAAGATTTCCCCTTAAATTTTTCCACCAGATTTCAGCACTGAAAAGTCCAAAAAGTCGCACTAAAGACAACTCCGAAATTTATTGTTGAATTATCAGGTGAGTCCTAATGTTTTAGTTGAGTCTGATGTAAAAGTGGTTAAGCTAATTGACTAAGTTATTTTATTATAAATCACTTGGTTTACTAGATCATATTGAGTCGCAGATGAGTTATGTCTTGAGGGTCTAAGAGAAATGTGTGTTCCCTCTTTGAGTCTTGAAAATAAAAAATCATATGTATTAGAGGGTTGGAAAAATAATTAATCCCCTCGTGTGTAAATTAATTAATTTTTCTAGCAAAATAAAATTAAATCCCAAGCCAAAAAATTAATTAGTTAGAGTCAAGTTAAAATGTTTTAGAAAAATAAATTCTCAAAATGGAAAATTTCGTGGGTCTTAAAAGAATCAATTTTTAAAGATCTTCCACCATGGGAATATTGTCCTTTTCAAGAAAATTTGGACCCTTGGACCTTGGTGGTTAAGTCAAAGTCAAATTTTTGAGGAAATCAGCTCTAAATAATTAATTTTGAGTTAAAATGGAATTAAATGATAAATTCAAAAATTCATCAAAAATAGAAAAAGCAAGCGCTAGGATTAAAAGATCGTGAAGTGTTTATCAACGGTCAAGATTATTTTTACAAGAATCAAAGAAACTAAGTGTTATTTTTCCATTTCGAAGATTTATCTATAAATTAGAGAGTCATTTGAGTCTCTAGTTATCTTGATCTCTGGCTAGAAAATTTCTACTAAAGCAGCTTTGTAACTATTGTCCCACTGGGAACTATTTTTTCAATCATAATAAAGACTTTGGAGTGCAATTCAAGGTGTTCTTGCTTATTGATTTGTGGTATGTGTTGACTACGGGCATCTCTATGCTGTGTTGAATATTGGTAAGATTTGTTTTTTCATTAGATGGAGATAGAAATTTACTATTGACAGTTTTGGGCTAATCTTAGGTGGTTTGATTCCCCATATGATCTAACAAATTATTTTGAAATAAATTCATAGTGCTCGCAGGTACTTTAGTCCTTGGCCTCCAAGTTCACAAACTTGGGCACGAATCGTTGTTGTTTGGATTCCAAATATTTATATGGTGGATTAAATCTCTGCTAAGGCCATAGTATACATTGGGGTTTCTAAAATATTTTTAGCCATTCTTCGAAGGAAAAAACTCCATAAAAATATTTTTCTCAAAAATTTAAAATTTTTTAAACCCTTGTATATTTGTAGATTTTGTGAATAATTTTGTAGATTTAACTTGTAAATTATTTTTTCTAACTTGGGTTTTGGGGATTTTTAGTATTGTGTATATATTTGGGGTTTTGGGGTTTTGAAATTTTGTATAGTATTTGGGGTTCTGAAATTTAAATTTTTTATATTAGTTATTTGGGTTTCTATTCTAAATTTGTTTCAAGATTGAAGAAGAAATTGGCATTGGAGACCTCAGAAACCCTAGACGTCTAGGGTTTTTAGGCTATTTTTGTAGGTTGTTTATTTTCAAATCAGGAAAAAACCCATTTTCTGAAGATCCTAGGGGTAAGGGCTAGCCCTTACCCCTTGGGGTTTTGAAATTTAATTTTTTTATATTAGTTATTTGGGTTTCTATTCTAAATTTGTTTCAAGATTGAAGAAGAAATTGGCATCGGAGACCTCAGAAACCCTAGACGTCTAGGGTTTTCAGGCTATTTTTGTAGGTTGTTTATTTTCAAATCGGGAAAAAACCCATTTTCTGAAGATCCTAGCCCTTACCCAACCTAAAAGGCTAGTGTTTAGGATCTATTTTGCAAACATTAAGAAGACCATAAGCCCTACTAGGGCTAGATCTCATTGCAAACAAGGGTTTCTTCAAAGGATTAACATTTTATCTCTAACAATTTGTTTTGCAACAATTTTGGCTAAAATCTTGTGTTTTTAGGTGCCAAGTACATTGGAGAAATTTTGGCAAATTTGGGCAAGTAATCATCAAGGCCTTGGGTCTAGGGTTTGACATCTAAATCCTAGTTTTATCTCTGATTTATTACAACAGCCAAATCAATAACAATTAAGTCCTAAAATCACATGTTACATGGTCAAAATTGTTTAAAATTGCAAAATCTTGATTTTGATTAATTTTGGCCACTTGGGCATCTTTAATTTGACCTAGATCTAACATTTTAGCTTGTTGGAACTTATTGCATAACTGTGAAATTCAAGTCTGAAATATTTTTGAAGCATATACTTGATAAGGACTAAAAAATTTGAATTTTTAGTTTTCGGAAAAAACTTACTTTTTTAGACATTTGGAGCAGCATATTCAGTATTTTTAGCTTGTTGATCTGTGACTAATTTTCTACTGTAATAAGTTTATTAGCTCTGAAATTTCTGAAACACATATCTTAAGAGCCCTAAAAATTGAGAATTTTGAGTTCTGGTGCATTTTTTCTATTTCTGGGTATATTGACCATCTATTTTTGACATCTTTAGCTTGCTGATCTGTGATTGTTCACTGTTGTAGTTTTAAAATCAGATCTGAAATATCACTAAATACACCTTCATAAAGTGTTCTAAAGAAGCTAATTTACATTGCTGGTCAAGTTGGAAATTTTATGTTACATGTGTTGGGCAAGTTTCATCATTTGAAGTGGTTTATCCATTGTTGTCATAACATTGATAAGCTTTGAATTTTCTGAAGTGTTATCGCTGATATAAACTATCATAAATATGAATTTGACTTATCCCATCTTTCCCTAAAAGGTTGTCTATCTTTGCACTCAAAATCTGACATTGATTTTGATTGATTGGCATAATATCTTGTATTAATAATCATTGGTGGATAAATTAGTTACTTGGTACCTTGTGAAGTATTGTTGAAGTCTACACTTGTATCTCTTAGCACGTATCTTGTTTAAGATTGTATCACAACATTGTTAAGTACTCTTGCCTTAAGAAAAATTTACAGTAAGTACTTAAATAACTTAAGCAATCTTAACTCAAGATAATCTCACCCATAATCTATTGGATAAACATATTAGATTTAGATTGCATTAATAATTTACCTCCTAGCATAAGCTAGGTTGATAGAGACATAGGAAAACCCTTCTTATTTAGCTTGAGGGACCTCGACAACTCTTCGGTGGTTAACACGGTCACCTTTCAGTTGTCAGAGCCACAGTCTCTGCAGCACCGGAGGCATCAGCTGCTAGAAGCCTAATAGATGGTATCGTTAATTAGGCCCTAGCCTGTGTCCTGTTAGCCTCCTTCCCACAACCTACCTTGGAGATCAGCTTCAAAATAGTTAAAGGAAGGTTACACTTAGACTACGCATTTAACTAAAATTTACCAAGATCATTACATCTCACATAGGTCCTAGGAATTTCATATCATATAGGTTAGTAAATCATTCAAGCAGTGGGTGTCCATCAGGTCATTTGGTTCCAATTCATAAGAAGCAAGAATTTGTGACTCCATTAAGGCATTGGTTACATAATAGAAAATCTAATTTAATCAATAATCTTACTTAATTTCAACCAAGTGGCTAGGCCTCTCATCCGTGTCTCCCAAGTAAGTTGATTCTCAACTTGTTTTCCTTCACTTCATTCCATAGGGACTACCCCCCATAGCCCTACTATTGGGAGACAACTAGAACGGAGTGGGCGGGGATCACAGTGACAACCCCCGTCTTGAGCGTTGTCGCAGTACTTGTACAATCTGGGTGACAACATTTTTTGGTGCCGTTGTCGGGGACGATTTTGCTCATTGTCAGGGTTAACGACAATTTCTCATAATCATCATATCATCTTCTGATCCTTCATTTTCCATTCATTGTCCCACCAACGCCACACATTTTTTAGCACCTTCTTTCATCATTCTTCATCTTCTCATCACCTTATCCTTTTTCCTGTCACTGATTCTATCATCTTGTTCATTTACACTTTTAGCACCTGGACGTTTAGGTTGGTGTCCTGTTTGGATGGCGACTCCACTTATTCATCCATTTTTCTCAAACAAGAAGCTCTCCTTGATATCAATCTGCTTCATCCTTGACTAATTTTCGTTTTTTGTCTTTTGGATCTTGGAGTTAGATTCATGTTCAAGTGGCGACTCCATTTCTCTCATTTCTTACAAGAATTTCTGCTAGAAGCTCGCCTCTTGTAGATCTCTTGTTTTTCTTGAAAGAAGATTTCCTCTGACATCCTTTAGCCCCCTTTCTCCTAAAGCAGATCATCATGGATGACTTGTTTGCCCTGTGTCATTTTACTAACATTCTTGTTAGCCTCCTTTCCACAACTTACCCTGGAGCCAACTTCAAAATAGTTAAAGGAAGGTTACACTTAAACTAGGCATTTAATTAAAATTTACCAAGATCAGTGCATCTCACATAGGTCCTAGGAGTTGCATATCGTATAGGTTAGTAAATCATTCAAACAACGAGTGTCCATCCGGTCATTTGGTTTCAATTCATAAGAAGCAAGAATTTGTGACTCCATTAAGGCATTGGTCTCCTAATAGAAATCTAATTTAATCAATAATCTTGCTTAATTTCAACAAAGTGGCTAGGCCACTAATCCGTGTCTCACAAGTAAGTTGATTTTCAACTTTCTTTCCTTCACTTCATTCCATAGGGACTACCCCCCATAGCCTGTTGTTGGGAGACAACTAGAACGGAGTGGCAGGGATCAAAGTGACAACCCCTATCCTAAGCGTTGTCGCGGTACCTGTACAATCTAGGCGACAACATTTTTGGCACCGTTGCCGGGGACGAGTTTGCTCGCTGTCTGGGTTAACGACAATTTCTCATAATCATCATATCATCTTCTGATCCTTCATTTTCCATTCATTGTTATGGTAAGTTTTTAAAAATCCTGAGTGCCCTCCTAAGGGAGAAGTGTGCAATTCCATAAGAATCTTTTTTTTGAGTTGGGAATTCTTACAGAGGTATAAGCGATCTTTGTACCATACGAATCATTTTTCCAGCTAAATGTATCAGATGTATTGGAATCTTGTTGTAACTTTCGAATAAGTGCCCACACTTCTTCATCATTCTTCCATTCCTCCCTTGCTTCGTTTATCCAATCTGGTTGGATAATAAAAATGGTGCACAACAATGCTTCCACATCCTCATCCTTTCTTGAGAGTGCATCTGCCACCACATTTTGCTTCCCTTTTTTGTAGATGATTTCAAAGTCATAACCCAACATCTTTGTGACCCACTTTTGTTGCTCTTCAGAGGATAATCTTTGTTCTAAAAAGTATTTAAGGCTATCATGATCCGTTTTTACCTTGAAGTGTCTTCCCATTAGGTAGGGTCGCCATTTCTTAAGTGCATGGAGTATTGCCAACATTTCCTTCTCATAAATAGCTTTGTGTAAATACTTTCCTTTGATTGGATGACTTTCAAAAGCAATGGGTCTTTCATCTTGCATTAAAACAACACTAATTCCATTTATTGAAGCATCACATTCCACAATAAAGGTTTCTGTGAAGTCCGGCGTAGCTAAGATCGGTGCTTGGCACATTGCTTCCTTAAGATGTTCAAAGGCCTTTGTTGCTTCTGGAGTCCATGAAAATGCATCTTTCTTCAATAATGTTGTTAGAGTTGTTGTTATTCTCCCATAATTCTTAACAAACTTTCGGTAATACCCTGTCAACCTGAGAAATCCTCGCAGATGCTTTATGGATGAGGGGATTTTCCATTCCTTAATGGCTTTAATTTTGCTAGGGTCTACCTTAACACCTTCGTGAGATACAATATGACCAAAATATTCCACCTGTTGTACTCCGAAGAAACATTTGGAGCTTTTTGCATATAATTGTTTCTCCAAGAAAGAGTTATGCACAATCTCCCAAGATGACCTGATTATATACCTTTTTAGAAGAGTGAACTTGTATGAAGTGCCACATGTTACTATTTTGACCTTTGGATCTAAAAATTATACAAGGGAAACTACATTCCATCGTTTTTTTGTAACTTCTAACGAAATTTCAATATGATGCTCAGAGAGACAGTTATGATGATTTTCCCAAGGTGACCTATTTGGAATGTAATTCGGGGGTTTGCAGAAACCCTAACGTCCTCAGACTATATCTCCTAAAATATAGCGAGACATGATCTCAAATTTAGAGCCAAGGTTTAGATTGATTCCTTCTCAAATGGGTTTTTGTTTTAGCTTCTGAAACTTTGTAGCGAAAGCGTTACAGCAAAAATCCCACAATGACCCATTTTAGTTGAAATTCTAGAGCTTTCAAAAACCCTAACTTCATCAGATCGTATTTCCAAAAATATAGTGAGACAAGCTCTGAAATTTAGAACCGAAGTTCAGAACAATTTCGGCTCAAATGGCTTTTTTTTTCACTTCCGAAACATTTTAGAAAACAATTATAGCGAAAATTCCACGATGACCTGTTTGGAGCAGCAAAACCCTAAAATCCAAAGCTCTGATACCAAATGTTATGAAACCAGCTCACAAAAAGATAGAAAAGAGAGATAAACACCTTATAATTTAGCCTCTTTGAGCGGGCAACCTCCTTTACATTACACAAATGAATAATTCTTGGATGATACGAATGACAAGGCCTCCTTTCTATATATAGGAGTCTAAGGGGTCATAATATAATCAGATTCGACATAACAATAATAATGTAAGGGCACAATAATAACAATAGTGGGCCTCTATGGGGCACAATAATAACAATATGGGGGCTACATGGGTACAACAATATAATAAGGGAGTTGTACTAATAACAATAAGGGGTTACACTAGTAGTATAGGGGCCTAACATTTTTCTTGTTGGACTATGATAGAATGAGGACTATGTCATTGTTGCTATGTCAACATTATCTTCTTCTTCAAGATTAACAATCTCTAGATGGTTTTGTTGTGTTGGCTCATTTGAACACTTGAAAAATTGCTTTCTTCTCCTTAACAATTTCTCTCGCTCTACTACCTCTTGTGTAGTCTTCCTTTTATTACCTTGTTTCTTCTTATTTATTGTCTCTGTCTCCTTTATTATTTCCAGTTGCTTGACATTTTTATTGGATTTTTTTTCTTCTAACATTTTGTTTGACATTTTTCTGTTTAATCTTTTCCAAAAACTATCTAAGGGGAGTATCATCCTCTGATTCCTCTGGTAGAATTTCCATGTTTTTAAGTTCACTGATGGGAAAACAATCTTCTTCAATAATAGGTTCATGGTTAGAGTTTTGAACTACTCTGCATCAACTCTTTTTAGTTTTTGGTCGCTCCTCTTCCTTTGAAACCTCTATGAAATAATTCCTTACTAAAAATTCTTTCCAATTATCACCAATAGAATTTAAGTGGGATTCAACAAGAATTTTCATCAAACCATGTTGATACAAAGGCCTATCAATATTTCTAGAATCACTATGTATATTAAATGCCATTTTCTTTAAGCTCCACATCAAGTAATAAGGAAAATTTAATTTGTTTCCTTCAACAAAGTGCATTAATAACCTTGCATGGTAAAAGAGTAAGGTCCCAAACCTACTTTCAAAAGTGAGAAACTTTTGGAGTAAAAGAAACAGGTTCCTCCATTTGGATTTGAGTACTTTGACCAGAATTCCCTTCTTGAAGGCCGATGTGTCAATGTTTAGATCATGTAGAAATGTTTTCCAATGCTCATCTTTAAGTCTGTGACTCTTGAACTAGTTATCACCATGGCGAGGAATTTTTGTAGCCTGTCCTATGAAGCATTCAGTAATTTTTATCCTCATGTCGTCTATATCTGCCTCCACACCATCGAATGCTCTGGCAAGTGCCCTTGTGACCTGTACTTCATACCCATCAAATTTTTGAAACAATTGCAACTTGTATCTCACTCTCGTATAAGCATTGAGGAAATTGATTCCATGTGGTTCAAACCTGAAAATAACACCCATGGCAATAGAGAAGGTGTGCCCTCGAATTGCCTCTTTTGATAGGGATGGATGAAAATCGATGAAAAGGTGAGACGTGAGATGGGTTGGTGTTGGTAGCGTATGAATGAAATAGATGAGTGATTGAATTTTAATAAATATTTTCTTCTTTTGATAATCTCCCATTATTTAATCTGATCCATTTTCTTAGGACCGTTAAGATTCAGGAGTTTTTTTTTAAATCATTTAGATACAATGGAAGGATTTTGTAGTGATGAAGTGAGTTATGGAAAGGATAAAAGGTTAAGGTTATAAGTTTGGTCATTATTTCAAAAGGTGTATCAAAACCATTATATAAGCTCATAAATCTATCATCTCTTTAATGAAAATTAACTTAATACTCTATGTGCATACGTTTTGATCTAAACACTTGATTCCTTTTGCAGGTCCATAATGCATTTTGGATGATTATTGGTCGAATAATGTTGCATGTTTGTCACTAGCTACGAAATTTGAACTAAGCTACGGAATATTAACAATTATGCAACTACTTCCTTAATTTATTTGGTTGTTTAAAAACATTTTGATGTTGATGTAGCTAAGCTTTATTAATGTTGAAGACTTCCGAGAGTGTTGCAACTTATTGGAGATTTCTTTTTAAAAAGAGAAATAGAGTCTTCAAAAACATTTATTAGACCTTAAAATTTATTTCTAAGAAAAAGTGGGATAAAAGAAAATGGGAAAAAGAAGAAAGTAAATGTGAAAAGCTAAGCTGCCAAGAACTCCATGGTTTTTAGCTAAGATTTTCTACATAAAAATGCCAATAATGTTGGTTTTCATACCTATAATTTTTATTTTATTTTATTTTCTCATATATATATATATGTCATCTTTTCTTTTCTTTTTAAATTTTATTTTTAAACAAATTACAATTTTTCAATAATAAGGAAGAAAAATTTCCTTTCTTACTAACTTCAAATCAGAATTCTCTTGCAAATGTTTGACAAATTCTTCTCTTGTCAATGGCTTAAGATATAAATTTAACCTATGCCCATTAACAAGGAAGGTAACCTTTCTTCATCAATCGCCATGATTCTAGCTACACATTTATGAAAAACAATATCTATTTTATAGGGAGCAAGCCAACATGTCTGAAATTTTCCTTGAAAGTCCTTAAACTTAGAATAAAAAGAAGAGCTTAGTCACTTGGCTTGAATTTCTTGAGTTTGATTAATTTGTCATGCCACATGGTTCTTTATTGTTGGATTATGTTTGTTCTTTGTATGGAAATTTTTCGGATCTCATCTAGCTCGTTCAGTTGTGCTAATCTTTGTTTTTGAGCTTCAGATAGATCAATCCCCAACTTTGATGTTGTTCTAAATGTCTGCAGTTGGAATTCACTTGGATGCAAGTTTTTCTTACCATAGAAAATCTCATAAGGAGTATGTCCAATAGTATTTCTCCATGTCTTTCGGTATGCCCAAAGTGCCTCCACAAGTCTTTCTACCCAATCCCTTATGTGCAAATGTATAGCCTTAGTCGAGATTGCTTCAAGTACCTTGTTGGTAGATTCCACTTTCCCATTGGATTATTGATGATATGGAGTGGACTTATGATGTTTTATCTAATATTGTTCCACAATCTTCTGCACCAACTTGGATGTGAAATATTGAGCATCTTTTTCTGTCACAATTTCCCTTGGGACACCAAAACGAGTGAAACTATCCTAAAAAATAAATGTAGCTAGAACATTTTCAATAGAAAAATGAAGTGGCTTAGCTTCTACCCATTTTGTAACATAATTTGTACAAACAAGAATACACCTCTATTGTTTAGATGGAGGTTTGATTGGACCAACAAAATCTATAACGTATTTTTCAAAAGGCTTTACAAGTACTTGAGGTTGCAAATGAATTTCATCTAATTGAATGGACTTTCCCATTCTTTGGTAGTTCTCACATCTTTTGACATATTCCTTGCCATTTCTAAAAAGAGAAGGCAATAATATCCCAAAATAAGTATTATGCATTTTTTAATCAGCGAAGAGTCCTCCACATGGTTCATCATGAAAAGCTTTAAATATCTTTCATACTCCATCCTTTGGAATGCATCTGCAGATGATCATACCAGGCCCATTTTGGTACATTTCTCCCAATATCCATGAGTAGGGTGCACTGGACTTGATAACATTTTGTCTTTCTTTGGCTGATAATTGTGGGGGAAACTTTCTTGTGTCCAAATAGTTAGCAATATCTACAAACCAAGGACTTTTAGTAGACATTGGAAAAAGATATTCGTTGGGAAAATTATCCTTTGCAGGGGTATCAATATTATCGTTCTGCATCCTAGAAATTAAATCAAGAGTTGTCTTTTCCTTTCCTAGCCTATTTAGAATGGTAATATAGAATTCTTGTAATAATAACAATCATCTAGTAATCCTGCCATTAGTAATTGGTTTAATCATTAAATATCTAATAATAGAATTATAAGTATCAATGAAAGTTTCATAGCTAGTTATATAATGTTGAAACTTATTGATGGCATGAACAACAACTAAAATCTCATTTTATATTACTATATAATTTAACTTTGCAAGAGTCAAATTTTTACTTGTATAATAAATAGCATAAGAAGTCAAGTCTTTATCCCTCAATAAAACTCCTAAGGTTATATATGAAGCAATAGTTGAAACATGAAAGGGAGAGACCAGTTAGGACCTCTTAAGATTGGTGCTTCAGTATTTTTTTATTTCAATGATTCAAATGCCTTCTAGCAGTCAAAATTCCAAGCAATATTGAAATCTTTCGTAAGAATTTTAAAGAGTAGAGAAACTATTTTTGTGAAGTTTTCTATGAATCCTCTGTAATATCCTGTAAAACCAAGAAAAATTCTAACATCTCTTTGACACGTGGGAACTAAAATATTAGATATTACCTCTACTTTATATGTATCCACCTTGATTCCATAGCCTGAAATATGGTGACCTAAAACAATTCCCTCATTAAAGATCATAAAACAATTTTTATGACTCAATGAAATATTTGATTATTTTCATCTAATGATAAATTTTTCTAATTTTTCAAGAGCTTCTTCAAAAGTATTTCCATAGATAGTGAAATCATCCATATAAACTTCTACATAATCATGAATCAAGTCATAAAAGATACCTAAAATTTCTCTTTGGAATGTTGCATGTGCATTACATAACCCAAAAGAAAGTACCCCGTAAGCATATGTACCCCATGGACATGTAAAAGTTGGTTTATCTTGATCTTCTGGTGCCATTTGAATTTGGTTATATCCACTCAAACCATCAAGAAGTGAAAAATATTTCCTCCCTGCTAAAGTATCTAATACTTGATCAATGAAAGGCAGTGGAAAATGATCTTTTAAATTAGCCTTATTCAATTCTCTATAATTGGTGCACGCTCTCCACTTTCCATTCTTCTTAGGAACAATCATTAAAGGTGAGACCCATTGATTATCTGATATCGAGTAAATGAAATTCACATTAAGTAATTTTTGTATTTATTCCTTAAAAAATTCTCTCTAATTAGGATTCATCCTTCTCTGAGGTTGTCTCACTGGTTTGGCATTTTCCTTAACGTAAATGTGATGCATACATGTATTAGGGTCAATTCCCTTCATGCCAGTATATTCCCATACATGTCCAGAGGAATGTTTTTGTAGCATCTTTATCAATTGTTTCTTTTGAAATTATTCCAAGTTATTATTAATGTTTAATGTTTTGCGTGGAAAATTTTCTACTAAAGAATTGCCAAACTTTTCCATAAAATGTAAAGCTACTTTAGATTGTCAAGATGATAACTATTCAGTATTACATTACTCTTGAAAACTTTGATCTTGTTCACAATATGAAGAAGAATAATTATTATTCATTAAATTTATTAATTGATCCTCCTCGTCTATTTGTGAAAGAGTAAATACATGTTAAATATCTTCAAATTATTCATTATCATCATCAACCCAAATTTCAATTTCTATTTTGGTTTGTGTTTTTACAAGTGGATATAACGTGAATCTCTTAGTAAAATTGTCATCAGAAATATACATATCACTAGATCTACAACTTATGAATGCATCAGTTGTGTCTAGCCAAGGTATATCAAGGATAAATGGATGGCCTCCTAAATTATTATTGGGAGTTAAAATCATAAAATCAACAGGATGTTCCCATGAATCTAAAGATACATATACATCTTATAATATACCATCAAGTTTGATAATAGATCTATCTGCTAGTTGCAATAATGATGGGATATATTGAAGATTAGGAAGCTTTAATTGATCCATAGTTTGTTTTCTCATGATATTAATGGCTTCTCATAAATCAATCAAAGTGTTTGGGATCTCAATACCATTGATATGAATTTTTACAATAGAGCTACTTGGATCTAAATATTTTTGAACTATTGGTTTCCTAATGATAATATCTTCAATCTTTCCTACCCATTGAATTCTTTTAATATATTTTTTGTCTTCCTTGTTTTTTAATGCACAACTCCTTTATTGTTTTTGCAAATCATAGGTATTTCCTTTATAGCTTGGAGTAAAGGAAATTTGATGCAATTTTTTTTCAGTTCATCTAGCATATTATATTCAAGTAGAATGATTTTCCTTTCTATTCCCTTATCAATTTGAAGCCTTTCAAGAAAAGGAGGATTTTGTAGGGAAACAAAAGATTTCTCTACTAGATTAATTGTCAGATTTTAATTTATTTGCTTGTCTCCTAATTGTGTAGGAACATATTTCTTTGGAGGAGTCTTTTCTTGATTAAGAGATGGCTCTTTTTTAGGAATTTATCCTCCTTATATTGTTTGATGACAACTGGTGGTGGATTCTTTCGCAAAACCTTACCATATATAAGTTGGACATCATTTCGACCTAGAGGGCCTATCATACAACCTTGAAATTTTTGAACCTCAACATTATAGATATGTTGTTGAGGAGCTTTATTATTTGGATTCGGGAGTGGTTGAGCAGGTAGTTGATTGGATTTTTGAGGAAATGGAGTGGATGACAAGGGAAGTGGTAGACTTCTAGTCAATTAAGGTTGAGTGGGTTATGAAGATCAAGGAGGATAGTACTAAGGTTGGTATTGAGGGTATGGTTGTTGTAATTGAGGATACTGGGGATTTCTACCATAAGAATTTTTAAAACCCTGTGACCAATATGAATTTTGGGGTTGAGGTCACCAAGTTTTCCAAGGCATAGGTGCATTCCAATTACTCTTTGGATGTGAATATGTTTGATATTGTGCATTGAGATCTTGTACAATACATGTTTGTCTAGGTTTCCAAGGTCCTTTAGTATCAATAAAGAAATGTGATTCAACTTGAATTGTTCCAGCTTCATCCTAGAAAACAACCTTAATCCCAAGTATTGAGGGACAGTCTTTTGTATCATGATTTATGAACATATAACACATATTTCAACACTTCAAGTGGACATTATCATAAAGCATGTTTTTTCCCACATCTAGGATAGAAAATAGATAATGCATCATTCTCAACTTTTTTCTTGTTTTGTATCCTTAACTAATCCAATTGTTCACTAAGATTTGCAAGGATATATGTTTTAAAGTTGTCAAGAAAATTTCCTAGTTTTTCTCTACTTAATGTTCTAGATGCAGATTCGCTTACCCTTGACATGACTAGATATCTTTGGTTCTTACCATATTTTGCCTTACCTCTTGCAAGTGTTTACACACTCACAAGTTTCATCAAATGACAATTGAGAGACATCTCCTTTTCCCATTAAATTGAGAATATCAATCAACTCGTCCCTTGTGGGTTTTACAAAAAGAGTTTTTAATGTATCTTCATCTAAATTGTGCATTTTAGACCTTTTTATATTGTAGGAAAACCTTTCCACCAAATATTCAAGGTTTTCATCCTTTTTTGAACCATATTAAAGGTTTCATCCTTAAGGTTATGGTTCATATAGTAATCTTTGTATTTTCCTAAGAATATTTGTTTCATATCATCCCATGTTCTAATAGAATGTGCTCCTAGACCCATGAACCATTTAAGAGCTTCATATTTTAGAGTGGCTAGAAATAATTTCAATTTTTGAGTATAAAGTAGATAGTCAAATGATATGCATGATACTTAAAACTAAAAAAGGAATGTCTTAGGATCCTTAGCTCTTAAACCATGAAAATCAAGAAGGACAAAAAGTGAGATATTTTTCATGGTAGCAATGGTATATCTATCTAAAATAGGAAACCGATAAGGATCCTCCTCATGAAAGTCTCTATTGTCTCCCCTTCCACCCCTACCACCTTGACCTCCTCTATTTACTCCTCTACCCCTTCCCCCACCAATCCTGGTCCACCATCTCCATTGTGTACTTATCCTTCTCCTTATCTTCCCATTGTAGCTTGCTCAAAGGTTAAAGAAGGTTCAACAATAGGGTTGTCTATTTCTTCCTCTGGTTCTTCTATTAATGGTATGTCATAAAACAATTCATGCTCTTATTCAATAGGTACTTCTAGATATTGTCCTAAGAGTTTTCACATGTTGAAGAGAGATATATGACTCCTTTCGTAGGGGATGTAGGTTATTCAACTACAAATTCTGTGGATGAGCTTGGTGAATCCCTAGGTTGAATTTCAAACATATGTACTTCAAGGAGTCTATGTCTCCCTACTATGGATGGAATGTGGGTGTCAGAGGATGGTGTGGCACTATGTGGTATAGCAGGGGTGGTTGGTGATATTGGTATTGAATTATGTCATGTACCTCTTCTTACAAATCTACCCCTAGAATCGCATTCTATATACATGCATCTTAAATGATTTTAATATGATTTTAATTATGCATCTAGAAAATGAATACATCTAGTATGATATGCAAATGAAAAATAAAATTCTATATACACTTCCTAGACAATAGCGCCAAAAATGTTGGGTAATTTAATTGATAGTTAAATTGTGTCATTAAGTTATCAAACTTGGGGTATGTATTCTTGCAAAGTTTATGTGCACAATATATGCTAGGATTTTTTATCAAGAAATTAAATTCTAGTCTATCAAATTCAAATGCAAATTATAAATCTAATCTACTCAATACTTTCTCTCATCAAGTATACCCACATTTTATTTCTACAAGACTTGTTTAAATTAAAAGAAAATGAACTAAAAACTTAATCTAAGAATAAGAATTGTAAATCTATTCTATCATGCATAATGAAAATATTATGCTACCAAACTGAATTGAAAGACTATTTTAATTGACAAAATTGAAAACTAATTCTAGTAAACCAAATCAAAATGTTATGCTAATTGAATTGAAATAAATCTATTATACTCTTGAATTGAAATGAAACTATTCTAAGTGATTTTGGAATCGACTTTATTCTAGGAACATAATGAAGACATTTAACTAGAAAGAAAAATTGAAATGAACTTGAAAACAATGATTCAAATCTAGATTACAAGATTACTAATGTGTACCTCCTATGATTAGATCCAATATGGTCATTAATTCAAATCTTAGAATAAGCAGAGATTGCAAGGCAATAAACTTAATTAAGGAAATGTTTTTTCGTTTTTAATTTTGATTGTGAGCGCTCAACCTATGCAAACAAACCAATAGTAAGTAAACTAATAATTGAATCCTGGGACAGTTGCAAATCAAATGGAAACAACTTCTAAAAAGGAATAAAACAGAATAACTAAGCTATATTACAAGCCTTCAAGGGGGCCTCGTATCAAGTGCAAAGGATCAAGTAACTCTAATAAACAAACTAATCACCAATGCATCAGAACATAAGAGGAACATAGTACTTGTAATTATAGAAATAGAGTCTTAATAGCAACAATTACAAACTTAAAGCTCTTAATGATAATCCTTGTCTTCTAGATCAAGGCTATATTTTATTATCTCTAATTCTTAAAAACAAAAGAAATAAATGTTGAAAGGCGAGTTCACTAAGTGACAACTAAGTGTTTGAATTGAAATAGAAGTCAACTTCTCATTATTTTCTCGTTGTGTAGCAAATAATGAGAAGGATATTTGTCTACAAATCAACAATTCTAAATCAGGTTCTCATTCAATTGATTCCATGCTTTTCCAGGATCAGCTTCTATTGAAACTATTTTCCTGAAAACCTTGTAAGTGAACAGACTAGAGTTGACTTTGTACTTTGATCGATCAAATCCTTGAGATTTATGATTGTTTGAGTAAGCCTAAGAGGTGGATGTCTTTGTATTTGAAATTTGGCATATATCTATATTATTTCTTCTTCTTCAAAATCTTTCTAACCTATCTAACCATGGACTGAGAGGTAGAAATTATCATTACCTACGGAAATTGCACAATTTGGTAGCCATAGAAATATTTCATTCATTTTCATAAAGAACATATAGATTATGAGCTTCAAATGTTTGATACCTTATTTTATGGCCAAGGATGACCAAAATGATCTTATAACTTGTAAATCTGTAAATAAAAATTATGGAATAGATTAAAAGTTGGGAAAAGATATCTCTATGTTTGGTTTTCAATTTATACTTCATTCCATTCCCTTCTTAAATTTGAATCATTGGTATTAGACCAGTCCGCTCTTTATCTATTTTTCTATTCATGTCCCCAAAGGGGGGTCGAGGTATAAGGATTTGAGATTTTAATTGCTTAAGCCCTTGCAGAATCGGCCTTCCTGACCTTGATTGCATCCCACGACAGAAGAAAAGAAAGACTAGGGAGAAAGAGATCCTATCAAATTGTTGCCTAAAAAAGCCCTTGAGGGATGAAGGAATGAGATGATGGATAATTTTTCCCAAATCCTTCATCGATACCAATAGGCAAGTCATCTTCATCTAACATCCACCTTAGAGGTGCCACTCCCTTCAAGGTACAAGTTAATTTTGATATTCATATATTTGAAGGCCAAATAGTTGCAAATGCTCTAGATAAATGGTTGAATCTGTTGGAAGGATAATTTTTTATCCACAATTTTTCTAATAGAGATATGATTACTTTTTCACTCCTTAAGGTCACTCCCCATGTCAAGGATTGGTGGGAAACTTACTATGAGAAAAGGGCCACATAGGAATCCCCATTATTTGTAGTTGCACCCTCTTGGAATTTTTTTATGGATGATGTTAAGGAACATTATTACCCATTTGCAATTTATGAATACAAACACATAAAATGGACCACATTGTGGAAGGAAAAGGACTAAGAAATGCCAGAGTTCATGAAATTGTTTCATACCTTATGCATGAGGTTCCGTATCAAGGAATCTGAGTGACATCTGGTGATCAAGTATTGTGGTTTTCTACACAAATACATCCAAGTAGAAATGGAGTTCTTGGACATCTCCTTACTTGGTGCAGTATACTAATATGCTATCAAAATTAAGCAAAAAATTAAATAGAAGAAACAATACTTTGGATCTATAAATCCGAAGCAAGGAAAGGGCACCCCAAAACTGTAGAAAAAAAGAGAGAGCCAAGGTAAACCACCCCAAGACAACCCATCAAATTTTTAGGGAAAATAATAGTAATGGGAAGACAAAGAAAGGCATGGGAAAGTGGTGTGAGTTCCAAAAGAGCCCCACTCTTACACAAAGGAATGTCACATAAAACAATCATTGGTAATTGAGTTAAAATCTTTAGAGTTGGAAGATGTAGGTTCCAACTCTGAATCAGACCCTGACAAGGGGAAAAAATCATTGATGTGGAACCCATTTCCACCATTTCCACCACCAAGGTCCAACAAAGTGAGCTCGAAGATCCAGAGGAAGGTGAGTGCATCTTCCACTTACAATGTGGGTGAAGAGTGCTCCATTGCACTTCATTGTCTATAGTGGGAGTCAAAAGAGCCTCATATCATTAGAGGTCATTAAGTAGTTAGTCCTGCCAGAAACAACACACATATATCCATACACCATTAGGTGGCTCCACCAAGGACGAGATCTCAGCATCGCCTATCCGATAGCATCAAGCCTTTCATGGAGGAGGTATTGTGTGATGTTGCCCCCCTCGAAGTTTATGATGCTTTTTTAGGCAAACCATACTTTTCGAAGCACCATATTATGTATGAGTCCATACCTCATACTGTTATTATTAGTTTGGGTATCAAACTATACAGGATACAATAGGTAGCCCTGCCTACTGCCATTTCTTTTATCTCTGCTAAGAAATGTAGTAAAATCATCTCCCATGCTAGGAAATTTATTTTCTTAATGATTTTCTCTCATATTAAGGGGAAGATAATGGCCACATCAGTGGCCTCTAGAAAGGCTTGTTTGTATAGTAGAAGAAAGTGGATAAGTTCATGGAAGAATATAGGGACATCTTCTCCTCACCCACGGGGGTACCTTTGCATTGTTAGTTCAAGCATTCAATCGATTTGACCCCTAGTGCACCTCTACCTAATGGGCCAATCTATCGTTGTTTTCTTATTGAAAATTAGGAAATCAAGTCGTAGATCCAGGATTTGCTACAATAAGGGCACATCCTACCAGGTCCCCTCACTCTATGGGAGCCCAATTGTACTCATACAAAAGAAACATGGGACTTGGAGGCTCTACAATGATTATTGGGCTCTGAACAAAATCACATTTAGGAATAGATACTTGATTTCATGGATTTATGACCTTCTTGACTATATCAATGGGGAAAAGTACTTCAGCAAGATTGATTTTATTTTTGGATATCACCAAGTTCTAATGGAACCTACAAATGTGTGGAAGATTGCCTTCAAGTCCAAGGAGCGCCTTTTAGAGTGGTTGGTCATGCCCTTCGGTTTGAAAAAATTCCCCACAACTTTCATGAGGCAAATGGATGACATCTTGTGGAATTTCACCAAATCATTCATGGTTGTATATATGGATGACATCCTCATCTTCAATAAGATTTGGGCAACAAAATTTCAACATATTCATAGGTCCTTCACATTCTGTGGCAGCATATGTTATGTATTAACTTGGAAAGGTTCTCCTTTGGCATGGACAAGGTCCAATAACTAGGCTACATTATTGATGTGCAATGTGCGCATGTGAATCTAGCTAAGATCCAATTCATTTAGGATTGGTCATCCCTGATGACTCTAATAGAGCTTTGTATCTTCTTGAGCCTTGCCAATTTCTATTAATATTTGTGCTAGGGCTTTCTCATATCACATGGCCCTTAAGGAATTTACCAAGGGCAGTGCAAAAGAGAAGCTTTTTTTATTAGAGTCGCAATAGAAGGAATTCACTAAACTGAAACTCTTCCTTTTCTCCACTCCACCCCTCACCCTTCTAGACCTACAAAATCCATTTGAGATTAAGGAAGATGCCTTTGACTATGCTATTGGTGCGGTCCTCACTCAGCAAGGGCATTTGGTGGTGTATCACAGTGAGAAACTCTGATACTTTCCTGAAGATACCCCACCTACAATAAGGAAATGTATTCCATTGTGCGGACCTACTAGTGATGGAAACATTATATTATATAGAAGGAGATGATCATCAACATGAATCACTGGCCTCTTTAATTTATGCAGACATAGTGAAAGTTGAAAAATTATTTCCATCAGATGTGGTCTACATATCTACAACAATTCCATTTGAATACTAAATAAAAGAAGGGTAGCACCAATCACATTATAGACTACCTCAGTTAACCCTTTATTGTGGCATTGAACATAGTTCTCAACTATTATGGGCATGGGACCTATGGATGGCTACAACTATATGACATTGACTTGGAATTTGCTACCACCTACAAGATTTTGATGACTTGAAATCTAGTTCCAAACTTCCACCTACAGGATGGAATATTGTGCTACCTAGGACACCTTTTTGTTCCTTCAAGTGAGTGTTCCAAGCTAATTTAGGAGACATGTTATAGTTTGGTCATAGGGAACTTTGGTGTGGAGAAGATAGTGGCAGTACTGCGGAAGTATTTTTATTGTCCAAAACTCCAACAGGATGTTGGCAATTATATTAGATTTTTCACTACATGCACCATCATTAAACCAGCCATTAAGAAGAAAGGCCTATACACCCCTCTAGCTACTACTAATTGACCTTGGGAATCCATATCAATGGACTATATGTCGATCCTTCTACCAACCATGGTAATGCTTGTGTATTTGTGGTCATCGATATATTTTCTAATATAGTTGTTATGGTTGCCTACAAGAAGAGAATCACAGTAGAATCCAATACCAATCTCTTCTTTGAACAGGTGTGGGTACATTTTTGGAAACTGTAGACCATCATATTAGATCAAGATAGCAAGTTTCTAAGTGTATTTTGGTCAACCCTCTGGTTATTGTTAGAGACTATGTGCCCTGGTGGGGAAAGTTGGAATGCCAACTTTCTCATTATTTATTGATGATACAAATGCCTTGAACCTCATTATAACACAATTCAAGAAGATGTGTATCTATCACATCTCTTCCCAGAGATATACTACCATCGTTTGTGTTATTTTTCTTTCATTTTGCATGTAAATAGTTTCAACATTTCTATTTATTAATTGAAGTTTAGGTTCATTGTATCTTTGTGTCTGATGTTAAATATGTACTTCATTTTTTTCCCTTATTAAATTTGGATCACAAACTTTATGTGATGTAATATGAATTTAATTATGCGCACACATAAACACACACAGACACACATATTGCTGAAAGATGAAGAAGAGAACAACCAACATATGTCCAAATTCTTGAGGGGAAGATGTAAGGGGAGTTTGGGAAGTTTCCTATTTTATCTAAATTAAATTTATAAATTTTTTATTTGGTATTTCAAGTACCCAAATACCAATAATTATTAGAAAGAATTAGGAGTGATATTAAATTACTTGAGACCATTCCATAAACTTTTGAACTGGACACATAACCTAAGGAGCCACCTTGAATTCTCATGTTGGGGAGTGTGCATGTCATTTGCATAGAAGAGGATAGTTGTGAGCAATTGAATATGGTTTTTAGAGTGTGAGAGAGATAGATAAGTGTGTGAAAGTGAACTAAAGAATCCTGTTAGAAGAGAATAGAACCCAGCATGGGTGCTTTACTGACTCTAAATAGAAGGAGATAGAAATCCTTTTTAGTCATAAAATTCCTTTATGAAATTGTGATTTTAACTGAATTAAGGAATTTAGTATGGAATCTTTTAGCTAAAGCTAAAGGGCAAGATAATTGTTTAAAAAAATTGTCTTAACTCAGAACGTAAGACACTAACAAAATGGAAATATTGAGGAATTGTTAGATCAGTTAAGAAATCCATTTGTGCTATGCAACTCCATGATCACCGTATCGTGAACGTTGGTTGGACCTAATTTAGTATTTGAAAGGTATAATATTAATTCATGTATGTGAAAGGGAGTGGTCTTCACGCTCTTGTTCGTGAATTGAATCTTATTAAGCCCTAAGTGAGTCTTCCTCTTAAGATACTGGATCTATCTTCGAGTTGGTCAAATGCAAGGAAACCATAGTGCAGTTGATCCTATGGTTGGGTGGAGAGTGCCTCTCCCTTCTTTAGTTCCCAACAAAGATTAAAGTGACACATAAATGTGTAAGTATTTCTCTTTTAATGAAATGACATTATTGTTTAATTTTTCGTAAGTATTGATATGCTATGTTATTGAGTATGTTGTAATGATGAGATGGATCAATGTTTAGTTCTTCTTGGTTACTAGCTATTTATTTCTCTTATGAATTAATTATGTATATATAGATATTTTTTGAGGCATGTTTCTTGAGATAGATATGTGATGTAAGGTTTGTGAAGTATGAAGTATAAGTTGATTTGAGCATAAGGCTAGTAGTTATTGTGCGCAACCATTGTCATGCTAGCAATTGGATTGAACAACTATGTTGTATCCCTAAATTCAAATGAAAAGACTAGGACATCTTTCCTTGGAAGGATATCTTACAAAGGGTAGATAATTATTTGTTTTATTTTTATATGGATTAGTGACCTAGTGATCCTTCAATTGGACTAGGAAATAGGAAGAGATCCAAATCCTATTTATTCTAGAAAAATGAAATACATGATTTTTGAAGATTTGAAAGTTTAATGGGATTTTCCAAAAATTTGGATGTTGGATGATGCAACACATATCGAATGGAATTGATAGTTGGAGGAAAGAAGGATCTAAAACATGTCAAGCATTGTGGACTAGCACTAGATTTTATTCAGTGCTACAGATAAACAAAAAAATGGAGTTTGTCAGGGAGCAGAAATATGAGTATCCAAAAATATTGTAGAGAATGATTTATTGAAAAACATCAATTCAAATAACAATGTGATAGACCATGTGGAAATTACATGGAGTCCATGTGAGCACTCTTAAACCCTACGAGTAGGCAAGGCTAAAATGGCGCTATGACATGTCATGTTTGTTGAGAAATTAAGAGGCTTTCTAATTTAGGTTATATTTCTCTTTCTTTGATAATTTCTTGTGAACTTTGTTGGCCTTATTATTAATCGTTGGTATGTTATTATTCATAAAATAATTACTAAAATGTAAACATGAAGACCAAAATAAAAACATTGAACACAAGATATAGGCTCCAATCTAGGGAAAAACTCCTCCAAGGGGAAAACCACAAAAAAAAATATCTTCTTATAGAATCAGATCAAAGTGAAATATCCAAGACCCATAACCGACCTTCTAGATGCCAATTCAAATATTCATTTTGCACAAAAAATCCATCAACAACAAGATACCAACAATAAATATTCAACAAGAGATATTATAAGGCAGAACTTTCACAAACCAGTCTTTGGCACTCCTTCTTCTCTAACATTTTAGAACCAATCAAGTGAATTGTGTGAGTCCAAATGAGATCATCTCACCCTCTATTTATATGGTCTAAAGGGGTTCGAATAAACATGTCCTTTAGGGTAGGTCCAACTTGATAGGTAGGTCCGACTTGACATCTAGAGGTAGTTTTGACCCAAAATTACATCTAGAAAATTATTTTCTCTTTTCCTTTACAAGAAGTCCAAATAGGAATTTGACTCAATAGATCCTAGAACCATCAATAACATGCTTAACTATTAAAAATGATAATAATTTTATTTAAATTTCTATTTTTCTTTTTTATTTTACATAAAATATGCAATGACATAAGTACAAATATCATATGAAGAACCGAACCTATTCATTTTCCAGCACTGCATCTTACATAGGGAGGTATTGCTAATTAATAACCAATACAAAATATTCTCAAATTGAAATATCTCATAAGAAAAGTCATATTGATAACACATCTTTTAAGAATCAACATCAAACAACATTTTCATATAGCAAAATAAACCAAGCCTTTACTAACAGCCATCTTCTCCACAACATTAGAGGCAACATGTTGGGAGGACACATATGGGAAACCGACCATGCCCAAGTACAACTGATGCAGCCCAGGCTCTCCCAGCACTCTACGAGGATTTTCTCCTTTGCATGTGAAAGCTTATTTCATGATGTTGAATCTCAAGATTCTAAAACTCACTACGCCTGGTGTTAACACGTAACGCTATGAAAACCATACAATACTCTTCATGAAATTCTACAACATATTCTCCTTTCTGCTTTGATATCGGCATCAGTACATAAGCTGGGCATTACCTTGGCAAAGACTCATATACTCGGGACCGATGCTATATGTATTTCCATGCTGGTTCGGTTCGACATAAGTCGAATGCGTATCTCACCACTCATTTACGCAACTGCATATGTGGTTTTTTTTCAACGCGGATTTTTAGTAAGAATACAGGGCTTGCTGTTCAAACGCAACATAATAACAATATATATGATGTCATACATATATCCACAGTATCTACGTTACGCAACCAGCACCAGCACAACAATTTTATAGAATCGGTTTTCCTCGGTCATTAAACATACAGCGAACCTTCAAATGGATTTAAACATGCGCATCCATATATATACCTCTTTCTTTATATTGTTCGGTCAATATTCAGATAGGCTGCAAACAAAGATCTGCAATATATACAGCGATATATATTTTTTATATCTTTTCGCCTCACCTTTTTACACTATTCAACGATGGCTTAACCAATGCCTTTCGTTCCTCCTCAGGTATCCGGATGCCAGGTCGCCTGCTCCAACGTTTCAACCACGTACAAAACACAACAAACACACAGTTAGGTCTGCACTGTTCCGCACTTCCGCTGCGCCATTTAATGAAAACTACCAGAGTTATATATACGCGACAATAAAATAAAAATCAAAGCCATCAACACTTGAATTAAACCACATACAAGCGCGCCACCATAGAACAAGAATCAAAGTAATCAATACGGAAAGGTACCTTCGACGACTGGCACATACACAATTGACCTTTTAGTTTTCACATCCACGATTTATGATTTGAGCAAATAATCACAGGGTTACGCCATTCATCATTGCATGGCTTCAACATTAATTGGAACACCGAGGCTGCACATTCCAGCTCCACATAACACTAAACCCAAGGCCTTTTTTTCATGCAGAGGCAAACAATCTTAAGTTCCTCTACGCCGGTATGGTCTCAACCCGTGATAACGCTGGCCAATTTATACATATAAATATATGCTGGTCCCAAACAGTAAATTCAACGCAGAAGGTAACCACGCCATGGCCCTTTTACCCACAAACGCATCGCCACTAAGCTGTAAGATCTCCCACAACAGTTCAAAGTTCTGCACTGGTATAGTTCATAATAATGATAATAAACGTATAGCATTCAATCATAAACCAGAAGTAGTAATCTCGGAGAACCAGAGGCGCATGCACAACCATCTTTTAAGCTGTAACTCATCACAAAAGAAAACGAATTCATCATCATTACGCAGCCAAATCGCATGAGAAAATAAGCCATTATCCCTTTATGCAAATTCAATGTTACCAAACATCAATTTCGCCAATCATGTGTCGAGCCATATCAATAACGCCGAGCACCTGTCCATAACAATAATACGTGGGGGAAAAAAAACCATTCACACCTTCCAAACTACAGTTAAAGTCAACCGCTGGATACATGCATAGCGTCATGTCTCACACTTCATTAAACGCAACCATGTTCATGCAAATCAAATTTAACATACTTATATTCACATAAAACAAACATTTACAAGAACTTCCCACTCATGGCCAGATATACAAACCCATGGCCCTTTTACAAACTGCCCGAAGTCTCCCAAGGAGAACTTCTCACGCTCACTCCTCACTCCTATTCTATCTTTTTCCTCAAAAAAACCCATTCCTATTTACATACTGAACTAATTAAATGCTCAATCCCCTTAATATCTCCACACCACTAGAATATCTCAACAAACCCTATTATCTAGAATCTTATCCCTTCATATCCTTAACCAATTCTCTCATATCCTCCTAATTAATAAGAGGATATTTACAAAATCCTCACATTCTCCTATTTAATTCAAATTAATTAATAAAATATTAAAAATCATCACACCCCATATTTACAAATGGAGAAAAAGGTCTTGATGCTCCTGCATTAATACCCCATCTAGATTTTCATTAGGTATGTCCTTTCAGGACTATTCTTATCTTAGATTCTCAATCCTTAAAGAATATCAGTCCTCTTCTATCACTCTTATCTTGGATACTCTGTCTAATTCTTAAAAAGTGTCAGTCCACGGGACTACTTCCTAACTTGGATTCCCAATCCTCAAGGAGTAACATTCCTAGATGTGTATCCAATCCTCCATTCTACTTCCCAATGCCATACACTAGATGTATGGTGGTTAAACCTAGCCTAGTTCATGACACATGGAGAATATAGTTTCCATTATCATTCCCTCTCTACCAAGGAGGTGTTAATTTTTGGTAGCTCAGTAACAATTTCCAACCATGGGATGATATTCCTCTTTTCTAGAGGACCAATTTTTACTATTGAAGCACTCAATTTGGACAAGGGAAAGTGTACTTTCGAAGAAAATCCCACATATGCACATATGGACAAGTCGGCCCTAATAGGAAAATGGACACCCTTGGAAGCCTATAAATACAAGTGACCTCAAGCTCATTTCGAGATCACCAAGAACATTCTTCTTCTCTTCTTCATTGATTGGTTCACAAAAGTCTTAGGTTGGGTTGAGAAATTCGGTTTGTACAGGTCCGATATTACAGTGTCGGAAGCTCGCACATGTTCTAGGGTTTCGGGTCACAACTGCATGCTTGACACAGACAATTTTCGGCTACAACTACAGGTTGGTTTGTCTGTGTGGTTAGAACTTGGAAATTCTCAACCACATGCATACCTCTTCCTCCATGTGGTTGAGCTCTAGGGTTAGATTTTTACATTTGACCACAATTGATCGCAGTTGACTGAAGGCAAGACAAGTTGAATCTAATCTCGATTGATGGTGGGAACATATTTCTGAATTTTGTTCGGTTAATTTTGTTGGATTATTTTGTATTGGGCTCATTTTACTCTTTGCTGAAAATTTTGTGAAAATCTAATGGAAGAAGAATCTTCAAAGGGCTTTCCCCTTGTGGGGTTTTTCCCATGCCTTTAACCAAATTTGGTGTCTCATGTTGATGTGTTGATTGTCTCCTTTGTCATTGCAGTTAATGCTCTACCTTCAGTTACTATTGATGATTGGAAATATTCACTATTGTTGGAAGATTACTAATTGAAGAAATGAATTGAGCTAAAGTAATTGAAATAGCATAGAACAATTTAAAAATTAACATGGTATCAGAGCTAAGGTGAAGGAAAAGCCCATAAGGACACAAGAGTTGAAGCAATCATATTTCGAAATTTGAAGGAGCCTATCTAATCAAGTCAAGATGTCTTCCTCTTTCTTCAAGAAGCATGAGAAGTTGGGTGACTCATCTAAGTTTTCCACTTGGAAGATCATATTCAAGATCATAGTTGATAATAATGATGTTTTGGAATTCATTCAAGGAAACGTATCTGAGCCTCTGGAGAATGCTTTTGCTACTGCCAAGAACAAGAAAAAGAAAGGTGAGTTGAAAGAAAAGAAAAATTATTGTTGATGGTTTACAAGATCACTTACTTCCTTATGTTGTGAATTTGAATAAGTCTAAGGATATGTATGATAAGTTGGCCAGAATGTATGAAGTCAACAATATGAATGAAAGCATCACCTTGGAAGATCAACTCAAATACATGAAGATGAATAAAGGAGAGAATTTCCAATCCTATATCATGAGGTTCTCTCATCTTAAAGATCAATTGCAGATAGCTGGAGAAACTATACCTGCCAAGGAATTGGTCATTGTGACTCTTAGAGGCATTAGAGAAATTATGAGGTCTAAAATGGGCCTCAAAACAAACATGTACAACCAAAATAAACTTTATAAGAACCAACAGGATTCAAGAGAATGATGTCAACCATAGGGGATGATTCACCATTTTTGGAGTAAAAACGTTAAAAGATTAAAAAATAAAAAAACTACTTTTTCAAATCATATTTTCAAGTTATCTCCCTATAGCTTTACTCAAATTTTGAGTGGGAGCACTCATTGGATGAATAATTTAATTCATCATCCAAGGAGTACCCATGTTTCATACTTATGATAGACCCCGCTACACGAAAAATGATAAATACATGAAAAAATGTGATCAATTATGTTTTTCATGTATTCCTCATTTTTCGTGTATTGGGGTCCATCAAAAGTAAGAAACATGCATAATACTTAGACGAGGAATTAGATTTTTCATCCAATGAGTGCTCCCACTCAAACTTTGAGTAAAATTGTAGGGAGATAAGTTTAAAATATGAGTTGAAAAGGTAGTTTTTTCTCTTTTCCCTCTAAAATTTGATGATGTAATCTAGTCTTATTTTATTATTTCCACTATTATTTTATAGTATTCCTTAGGAGGCCCATTTTAGACCTCAAAATTTCTCTAATGGCTCCCTTCTATTTAGGAAACCTTCATTACCTCCATAAGCAATAACAATAATTTTCCTTCATTTGATGAACTTGTTGGAAATCTCACTCAAGAATAATCTAGGACAATTTCAAGAGGGAGAATTCATAAGCATAGAGAATAAGAACCCGATGCATTTTCTACTCAAGGTAAGAAGAAACGGGGAAAAGGAAGAACATATGGTTTGAAAAGGTCTTCTCCAGATTCAAGGGACTCTTATAAAAGATTAAGCGATGTTGAAAGTTTCAATTGTCACAAGCATGGTCACCATGCACGAAATTGGTTGAAGAAGATATATTCTCCAAGATCTTATCGAAGCTACAACAACAAAAAGTACGATGATAGAAGAAGAATAAGTGATCAAAGACAGTGAGATGATAGAAGAGATAGAGACAACTGAAGAATAAGAGATACTCCTGATGATCGTGAAGAAAGTCCTCGTCCTAAAAAGAAGTCAAGAAATTTTGGGTATGAAAGTAACATAAATATGAATATATTCTTATTTCATCCCTCTCTAGTTCTTATCCCTTAGATTCATACAGTATCTAGTTGGTTGATAGTGGGGCTTCTAGACACATCACTGAGTATAATGAAGAGCTCTCAAATCTGGTTAAGAGGGAGACGGGTTTGAAGACTATTCTTAGGGACAACTCTACATATTTAGTGATGGGCTTTGGTACTGTAATATTTGATTTGGACTGTGGAAAATAAATTATTCTTCATGAAGTAATGTATGTTCTAGAATCAAATAATAACCTGGTATCTATTTCTACCTTGGAAAATAAAGGAATGACAGGTCCTCTCCTAGCCGAAGGGACCCTATATGAAATATGCCTTTACTTTGGGATCTAGAGTGGGAGGACTATATAGAGCCATTGGAAGACCTCTTCTAGCAAATATCCGTGAAATAAATCATCAAATTAAGATATGGCACTAAAATAAATGGAAATCTTGGGGACCATTCCCCTCTATTAGGATCAAGATCGATGATAATACAGAGCAAGATAATGGACCAATGAGAGAACATATTTGGAAGGATATTATGACCGAAGAATCAATTATTAAGAAAGATGTTTGGTATGTTGTTCCTAGACTGTAAGGTGCAACTGCAAGATGGATGCAGAAGCATGAAGTAGATGAAAGTTTTGAAAGGTATAAGGAGGAAGTGTTTGTCATAAAATCTGGAAGGTTTGGTGTATATGTCAAGAAGAATCTCATTAGCAGTTCGAAGCAAGCACCCTGAGCCTATGCTCGTATTGATAGTTATCTAATGAAGTTTGATATCGCAAGAAGAAAACAGGTCCAATGTATGTCTTTGATTATGATTTTATATATTGACAATCTATTCTTGACAGGTAGTGGGCCTCCAATGATCAATTGTAAGAAGTATTTTGGTCTAAGACATACTTACAAATATATGAGTTTATATGGATTCATCAAATTTCATCATATTTCGTCTAATGAGAAAACTGCAACATGGGTTGATGTGACCATTCCAAGTGAGGGTCCGGGTTGACCAACGACACTAAGTCGACTCTTCCTCCTATGTCTGAGCTACAAGGGTGATGAATTGAGATGTAGGGCTCCTAGGGTTGAGGGATCTCTTGAAAATATGGTATCACGCATATCTGTTACCCATAGGGTCAGAGATATTGCTCCCCTATCTTGGACTATGTAGAGTATACCCCAATTGGCATCTATCTTTCCCACCCATTTGGCCAATGGGTGTTGGCCTTCTTAGGTTAGGCATGATCCTTACTACTTATGGTAAGTGGCATCCTGCTCAAGCTAGAGATGTAGGTGTTCTACCACTTGAACCTTTAGGGTCATGTTGGGAAGGTTCGTAGAGGTTTCCTCGAGTGTGGCATTGGCTCCCCACTGGCATAGGTTTCCCAGGTTGTAACATTGGCTCCTCGCAGGTAGAATTTCCCGAGTTTTAGCATTGGCTCCTCATTGGCATAGGTTTCCTGGGTTGTAGCATTGGCTCCTCCCTAGTAGAGGTTTCCCGAGTTGTAGCATTGGATCCCCACTAGCATAGGTTTCTCGGGTTATATCAATTGGCTCCCCACTAGTAGAGTTTCCTAGGTTATAGCATTAGGCTCCCTCCTAGCAAAGTTTTCAAGCTTGCAACATTGGGCTACCCACTGGCAGAGTTTTCTAGGCTGTATTATTGGCTCCACACTTGTTTTGGTTTCTTGGGTTGTAGCATTAGCCCCATGTTGGTAGAGGTTTCTCGGGTCGTAGCATTGGCTCCCTGCTAGTAGAGGTTTCCTAGGTTGTAGCATTAGGCTCCTTGTTGGAAACCTTTCTTGGTTTGTAGCATTAGACTCCCCACTGGAAGCGTTTCCCTAGTTGTATCATTGGGTTCTCCACTGGCTGAGTTTCTTGGGATGTAGCATTGGGCTCCTCACTGGCAGAGTTTCTCGGATTGTAGCATTGGCTCCCTGCTGGCAATGATTTCAGGTGGTAGCAGTGGATCCCTGATAGATAGAGGGTGGTAGTTGAAGCTCCCTTATGATTCTTCTTCTTTAGATTTGGGAATGTTTCAATAGATAGAGTCAAGCAGAGATGGGACATAATATGATGGCAGGGTACTTATGATGATTACATGATGCAATTGGAATCTCTCCCTAGCTGAGAGGAGTGTTAATTTTTGATAAATCAATGACAAATTAAAACCATGGGATGGTATTCCTCTTTCTGAGAGGACCAATTTTGACTATTGAAGCACTCAATTTAGACAAGGGAAAGTGTACTTTTGAAGAAAATCCACGTGTGCACATATGGACAGGTCGGCCCTAACTGGAACATGGACACCCTTGGAAGCCTATAAATACAAGTCACCTCAAGCTCATTTGGAGATCACCAAGCATCTTCTTCTTCTCTTTTTCACTGATTGGTTCGCATAGTTCTAAGGCTAGGTCGAGAAATTTGGTTCATACAGGTTTGAGATTACAGGGTCCCAAGCTCACACGTGTTCTAGGGTTTTGGGTCACAACCGCAGGCTTCACATAGACAATTTTTCGCTACAACCATAAGCTAGAAGGCTTGTCTATGCACTTGGAACTTGGAAAGTATCAACCGCACACATACATGTTCCTCCATGTGGTTGAGATCTAGGGTTGGATTTTGACATTTTACCATAGTTAACCGTAGTTGACCAAAGGCAAGACAAGTTGACCATGATCTGGATTGATGCTTGGAACATATTTTTGAATGTTGTTAGCTTAATTTTGTTGGATTGTTTTGTATTGGGATCATTGTACTCTTTGTTGAACATTTTATGAAAACCTAATAGAAGAAGAACTTCCAAAGGGTTTTTCCCCTTACGGGGTTTTTCCCTGGTCTTTGACCAAATCTGGTGTCTCTTGTTGATGTGTTGATTTTGTCCTCTATCATTGCATTTATTTTTCTATATTCAATTACTATTTATGATTGGAAAGATTAATTAATGTTGAAAGATTACTAATTGAAGAATTGAATTGGGCTAAAGTTATTGAAATAACATAGAACAGTCTGAAAATTAACAGGAGGATATCTTTACTTCTTCTCAAACATGGAGGAGATTTCTTGCTCCCTCTCAATGAGGGAGACCTCATCATAATCCTTAGTTGGTATTGCACATAATCAATACATTAAATACTTGTTCTTCCATGGAGATATAATTGTAGTTGTAGGGCTCCATTTTCACATTACGTAATTCTTGAGCTTCGACCAAATTCTTTCACATTCTATTTTCATGACAGGGTTTCTTTGGTCCTAATAGTATCACATCATATCAAACTTCGTCTTTTCTAGATCTTGGCAATCATCAAATGGTTCATTTATCATCTTCAAAGAGTTGAGCTTCTTCACAACTTCTAGCACAAGACTTCTTCCTTCATAACGAAGTTCTTCCTTATAAAAGTCAAGGGGTCATATAAGCTTTCCAATATCAATTTTTCTCTCATGTTTATCCAAGCCTTAATAGTGCTAATCCATCTGTTCCATGATCAAACCATGCAGTTGTATGTACATCAATGTGATCTAACAAATTGTCTCAATTGTTCTCTTTCTAGCCTTTGCATATACTTCTACAACATGACTTTCTAGCGAGACAAATCATATTTCAAACAAATCTTCAATATCAAATCTTACCAAATCAAAATGGTCTCAAGTCAAAGTGTCAAATTGGGTTGCTTTCTCCCTCTGAGGTCAACAATCCTTTGCATAGTATATTTCATATTGCCGCAAAGTTCAGCGTCATGCTCTTTAGCTTTCAATCATTAATCTAAACCAATTAGTAGGCTTCATTATCCTAATCATGAGGGTCTTTACAACTCCCTCTTTCAATTTAAGGTCAATAATCTTCTTTCAATCTAATAGTCTTCTTTGATGTTTTACATCAAACTAATCCTTCCTTCATGATATTCATGCTATCCCACATTCTTTCAAGTCTTTCATATGCTTAGTCAAGCTTTAGATAGAATTTTCCTTGATCCATAACCTTGGTTAGAAGACTTATGAAAGAACAAGAAGACAAAATATAAATACAATACCATTAGTAATAATCAAGAAGATGTCAAATACTTATCTTTGGAGGAAGTTTGACTCCCTCTTACTCTTGAACCAGTTTTCATCAAAGCTTGTCTTCACATCATCATGATATAATACTTGCCATTTTCAAAAGCTAGATTATTTTTATAGCAGAGGAAATTAGTTAGGGTTCATTTTTCTTTAATAGTAGAAACAATTAGTTAAGGTTTCTATTTCTAGGGTTTCTCCTTTTATTCCATACCTTGCTATGGTTTACAAACCTTAGATACTAATAATTTTCATTTACAAACTATCGAGTTCTACAATCACATAAGAAAGTTGCAAAACCCTAGAATTTTAAGGTCTTTAAGATCCGTCACAATAAGAATTTCAAATTCTATACAAACCCAAGAAAATTCATCGTCATGAGGACTTGTCATCCAAGTATTGCCAAAGTCCACTAGCATGTTACAAAATCCAATGATATTGTCATGTATTTTACCCATTTTATTAGATTACAAAGCCTAGCCTTCATATGCAGGGTATCATCAAATTATTACATGTCATTGTCTCTAGTATTTATGCAAGTCCTTTATCCTTAAAAACAACATCATAAGATAGATATATTAACACATATGAAATGCACACAACAATTATACATACCTCTGCAACTTTACCTTTTGCAAAGATTTGGTTCTTATTCAAGTGTCAATTCCAATCATCCTTCAACAAATGTATATCTTCAACACAGGTGCCTCAGTTCATCATCCTTCATGCTAGGGTATGATCTAAAGTCAAATGTATATCTTCAACACAAGTGCCTCAGTTCATCATCCTTCATGCTAGGGTATGATCTAATGTTTTGTGTTTCTTCTGATATCGCACTTCTTCAAGATCTAGACCTTTGATAATGGTTCTGGTTCTTGACTTAAATTTTTGTGCTTGCAATCATTTCTTTCCAGCCAACCTCATGGTGAAATCCATCCTATAGGCACTTCACAATCCATCAGTGTTATATGAATACTTCATACCAAGGCATTTAAGGGTACTCTGTCATAGCCCATGGAGTAATGACATTGAAACATTGTATGAGCTAAAGGTATGCCAAGAGAAAACCATTGTGTAGTAATATGCATGGCCTCATGTAATGATGCCATTGCAAAGTGATCAATTATGCCACCACATCAAACCATAGGAATAGATACTATGCGTTATCTATATCAGAATGTGTGTGATCCATATGCGAGATCCAAAAAGTATGTGAGCTACAGGGGATAATAATAACAAGACACATCGAATACATACGAAGAACTTATGCGAACCACAGAAAGTAAAAATGTGAGCCTATGAAATTTAATACGAGCCATAAATATAAATGTGATCTATTGTAATTGATAGCGACCCATGGTGAACTTCCACAAGTAATAAACTGATCCATATATATGTATAGACAAGCTCCCTCAGAAATTCAAGATCCATTATAAAGTATAGTGCGAGCCCGTCCCAAAGATTAGAGTGAAACCATACATGCACTGAGATTATATTCAAGGAGTTATACCTAGAACGAGTCATGAAATGTAGCAATGTCATGGTTTATATACGAAGCCACTGTGATATGAAACGCAAGCTTCTGAAGCATAGAATGAGCCATTGTGAGCTTACGGTATATCTATTATACGTGACACTGAGATTTCAAGCAACAGGAGTTTGAGTGATGTAAATATGTCACATAGATATATGTGTTACCATTTAATATATAGAAGTGATGTCATTAATTCCACTATGTATATTAGCGACGATGCCACTATACAATTTAGCCATGATGCGAGTCACGGTAAATTCATAGAATGAGCTTTCATGCGAGTCACTGTATGTTAGGCCCATATACTACTAGTTTAACCCCTTATTGATATTAGTACAACCCCCTTATTATATTTTTTTACCCATGCAGTCCCCATATTGTTACTATTGTGCCCCATAGAAGCCCACTATTGTTATTATTGTGCCCTTACATTATTATTTTTTATGTCAGCTCTGATTATATTATGACCCCTTAGACTCCTATATATAGAAAGGAGGTATTTTCATTTCTATCATCCAAGAATTGTTCATTTATGTAATGTAAAGGAGGTTTCCCCCTCGAAGAGGCTGAATTCTAAGGCATTAATATATCTTTTCTATCTTTTTGTGAGCTAGTTTCATAACATTTGGTATTAGAGCTTTGGATTCTAGGGTTTCACTCCTCCAAATAGGTCATCGTGGAATTTTCGATTTAAAATTATTTCTGCGATGTTTTAGAAGCGAAAACAAAAAACCCATTTGAGATGAAATCACGCTGAACCTCAGGTCCGAATTTCAGAGCTTTTTGCACAATATTTCCAAAGATATGATCTGAGGAAGTTGGTCTTTTTGCAGACTCCTGAATTACATTCCAAACAGATGAATTAGGGAAAATAGTCATAACTTTTGTTTTGAGCATCAAATTGAAATTTCGTAAGAATTTACAAAACGAGGACGAACTGTATTTTCTTGTATACATTTTTCAAATCCAAAGGTAGAAACAGTGACACATGGCACGTCGTACAAGTTTTCTCTATTAAACTAGTCTATAATCAGGTCAGCGTGGGAGATTTGGCATAACTCTTCCTTGTAGAATCCAATTTGGATCTGACTAGTGGAATTGGAAAGAGGACATAGAGTGTTACTGCAGTTCGCAATTTTAGAACTGGAAGAACTGAAATTACAGATTTATAGTCATTTCAAGATCGAGCTCCTAAAATCAAGAAAAGGCGATATGAGGAAGTTTGATGGCAAGGATCCAGTAAATTGGATACTTCAGATGGAGCAATATTTTGATCTACATGGTGTACAACTATTACAAAAGCTATGTATTGCATCTTCATATTTAGAACCAGATCAATTTTTATGGTATAAGGGGCTTTATTCTCGTAAAAAACTTATCACGTGGTCAATTTTCATGGAGGAAATGATAGCACATTATGAGGATACAAAGAGCAACACCTTCTTTAGAGAAACACCACAACAATTGGAAAGAGTAAAAGGGCTTTGTTACATAGTGGAAAGTAAGATTATGGCAACAAGGAAGTCTACCCCTCACAACAATAAAGATGGAAGTGTTGTTTCTCCCAGCCTTCCACAACCTAAAAGGGTTACACCACAACAATTGGAAGAGGAAAGAAAAAAAGGGCTTTGTTACAATTGTGATAGCAAATGCACTAAAGGTATAAGTGTGCTAAGAAGAAATTATTTTACATAGAGTATGAAGAGGAGGAAGCAAAGGATCAAGAAACATCAAAAGAAGAGGATATGCGCTAGGACCCAACCCTAGAGAAAGAAGAAATGAATCTGACTATATCTTGTAAAACAGTGGCAAGAATTACCACTCCTCAAACTCTCAAGATAGAAGGACATATCAAGAAGAAAAAGGTTCAAGAAGTGAAATATCACATCGATAAAGAAGAAATGAATCCAACCATATCTTGTAATGCATTGGCCAGAATTACCCTCCTCAAACTATCAAGATAGAAGGACATATCAAGAAGAAAAATGTTGAAGAAGTGAAAGATCACATCAAGAAAGAAGAAATGAATCCAACCATATATTGTAATGCATTGGCCAGAATTACCACTCCTCAAACTATCCAGATAGAAGGACATATCAAGAAAAAATATGTTCAAGACGTGAAAGATCAAATCAAGCATCAAGAAATGAATCCGGCCATATCTTGTAAAGCATTGGAAGAAATTACCACTCCTCAAACTCTCAAGATAGAAGGACATATCAAAACGAAAAAAGGTTCAAGCAATGAAAGATCACATCGAGCATCAACAACAAGTTCTCCAACTTTTAAAGGATAATGCCACTTTGGTGCAAAATCGAATGAAACAACAGGGAGATCAACATCGCAATGAAAAATGTTTTGATGTAGGTGACTGGGTATTTTTAATGCTACATCCCAAGCAAGCTATTTATGAGAAGGAAATGTTTGCAATACTACATTCACTTAAGAAATGGCGACCTTACGGAATGGGAAGACACTTCAAGGTGCACTCTCAAGAAAGGATGAGGATGTGGAAGCATTGTTTTGTGCTATTTCTATTATCCAACCAGATTGGATAAATGAAGTAAGGGATGAATGGAAGAAGGATGAAGAAGTATGGCCACTCATTCAAAAGTTGCAGAAGATCCCAATTCAAACAATATTGCCAGAACTTGAAGAAGAAGGAAAAATCATATTGGAACCTAAAGCAGTCACAGAAACAAGAACCTGGCAACTATGAAATCGAACAATTTCAGAGTATCTCATCAAGTGGAAGAACTTACCCACAGAAGATTCACATCGGAGACAAGAATTTTATACAGAAGCATCAAGAACTACTCAAGCATTGAGGACAACAATTTTTGAAGGAGAGGGGCATGTTAGGCCCATATACTACTAGTTTAACCCCTTATTGTTATTAGTACAAACCCCTTATTATATTGTTGTACCCATGTAGTCCCCATATTGTTACTATTGTACCCCATAGAAGCCCACTATTGTTATTATTTTTCCCTTACATTATTATTGTTATGTCGGCTCTGATTATATTATGACCCCTTAGGACTCTTATATATAGAAAGGAGGTCTTTTCATTTGTATCATCCAAGAAATTGTTCATTTATGTAATGTAAAGGAGGTTGCCCCCTCGAAGAGGCTGAATTCTAAGGCATTGATATATCTTTTCTATCTTTTTGTGAGTTGGTTTCATAACACTATAGGATCATAATGCGTTGTCACAATGATATGATGCCACAAGAAAGTAATTTGATTCCATAGGAACCGAGCCACAAATATGATGTCGCAGAGATAAAAAATCGAGCCTCAGAAAGTTGAGCAAATGTCCAATAAGAAACAGAGAGAGTGTGATCCACAAAGAATGATCCACAGAAAATAAAATTTGAGCCACTAAAGCATAGCAAGTTATTGGAATATTGAAATTACTGTGACATATGATCTAATACACAAAAGTCGGGCATAATTTCATTTCTATCACCATTGTTTTGTACTAGGGTTTAGACTTGTTAGGGTTATCACTTCATTAATTTCCAAACTTTTGTTGTCAAGAGTAAGTGCAACTGTTATTATTTTTCTTGAGCTCAGACCATGATTAGAGAATATATATTTTAGATGATGATGACTTCTTCCAGAGTGTCAATAGAGAGTGATCTTCAAACTGTCATCTTTTTTCTAACCTTAGCTCTTATACCATGTTGAGAAATCCAGAGGCTTTGTAATTTAGGTTAGAATTCCCTTTCTTTTATAATTTCTTGTGAAATTTGTTAGCATTCTTATTAATATTTATTATGTTTCTATTCATTAAACAATTACCAAAACTTAAACATGAAGATCACAAGAAAAAAAATGAACACAAGATATAAGCTCCAAGCCATGGGAAAACCCCTCCAAGGGGAAAACCCACAAAAAAATATCTTCTTATATAATAAGATCAAAGTGAAATATCCAAGACCCATGACCGACCTTCTCGATGCCAAGTCAAACCCTCCTTCTGCGTAGGAAATCTACCAATGGCAAGAGACCATCAACAAATTTTCAACAAGAGATATGATAAGGGAGAACTTCCACAAACCCTTATTCAATTTCATACTTTGGCTATCCTTATGCATAATTTTAGAACCAATCAAGTGAATTGTGTGAGTCCAAATGAGCTCACATTGCCCTCTATTTATATTGTCTAGAGGGGTTCGAGTAGACATGTCCTTCGGGAAAGGGTCGACTTGACATCTAGAGGCATTGTTTACCTAAAATTACATCTAGAAAATGATTTTCTCTTTTTCTTTACAAGAAGTCCAAATAATAATTTGACTCAACAAATCCTGGAAGCATGAAGAACATGATTAACTAATAATAATAATCTTAATGAAGTATTTTTCTTCATTTTCATCTTTTTTCTTTTACATAAAACATACAATGACATAAGTACAAATATCATTATGAAGATCAATCCTAGTTGCATTTTCCAACAATGTTGATGTCACATTTAGGACAAGTTTTCAGTGACATGGCATGCTAATATATAATTGACATGGCATGTCAATGTGGTGCAATGATGTGACATCATGGTGCAGATGAGTTGATGTGGTAGTCGACATGTCACCTCTTTCGGTAGGTGATGTGGAATCCAGAAATCTAGAAATCCAAAGTTTTCTAAAATGAACCCTTTTGGGTATTCGAATCCAGATGGATCTAAATAAATATAGAAAATATAAAATCCTAAATATATGGATGAGCAAGGGATTTATCCACATTTGAATATTATGATGTAACATGGTTACATGGATCAAAGTGGCATAGTGGCACTAAGGTTGAGGGATGGTAGCAAGCGAAGGGATGTGACATGTATGGAAAAATGTCTAGATATTATAGATATTTAAATCCATATTTTCTTTTGATTGGGACTTATAATCTTTTCCTACATTTGGATGTGACCTTTGATTGATTATAAATTTGGAAGAAGAAGGAACATATGCAATGAAGAAAAAAATCTCAAATTCTGATGCATCCAGAAGACTGGAAATCTGGAAATCATTACAACATGGATGTTTAAAAAAATCAGATCTAAATGTGAGCAATAGTTTGATGTGTTTTTTTAGGATGTAGTCTTATGCAGTATCGACATGTGGGAAAGGAATACCATGTGTCAACCACATGTAATTGGCATAGAATTATATGATGGGGACACATTGAAAAAAAGGACTTCCATGTGGAAATAGTGCATTTGTGACATGATTCTTGAGATGAAAACTCCTCATATGGGCATAGCTTTATGTACATAGCTCATATTTTGATCAAATTTGTTATGCAACCAGCTCACAAAACAAAAGAAAAGATAGATCAATGACTTCAAAATTATCCTCTTTGAGGGGGAAACATCTTTTACATTACATAAATGAATAATTATTGGATGATACAAATGATAAGACCTCGTTGGTATATAGAGGAGGCTAAGGGGTCACAATATAATCAGAGCCTATAGCAATAATAACATAAGGGAACAACAATAACAATAGTGGGCTTCTATGGGTCACAACAATAAAAACATGTAGGATACATGGGTACAACAATAACAATAGGGGTCTACACTAACAATAACACTAAATATATGTTAAGCATCAACCCAAGAAGTGGGAAGATACCTATCATTGGTATAATTTGATTGGAACAGTGGCTATCAAGAGTCAATAAAGATGAGTCCCCTTGAAACATGGTATGGCAGAAAATGTAATATACCAATTAGATGGGATAACCCAATGGATCAAATCACCATTGGACCATAAATGCTAAAAGAAATGGAACATGAAGTGATGAGGATTAAGAAAAATATGAAAGTGGCATAAGACTAGTAGAAGAGTTATGCAGATCAAAATAGATCTCACAAGGAATTCCATGCAGGAGAACATGTATATCTCTAGATTAGACCTAAAATAAGTTCCTCTAAAATGGGAACATGTGTTAAGTTGGAACCACATTACTATGGACCTTTTGAGATTCTTGAAAGAGTGGGTTCAATGACATATTAGCATGTGTTACCCATACTATAAAGGCCCATGATGTGGTTCATGTATATTTTCTTTAAAAGTATGTATATTATGGTAATCATTGTTTAGGAAGTTATCCAAGTGGAACTTGAATGATATTTCTAGCTAGAACCCCAACGTATACTTGAGAAGGAGACCTTGCTCTAAAATTGAACCGCAAAGGTTAAGGTGAAATGGAAGAACTTTGGAGTGAAAGAGGAAATACATACCTATTTTTTTTACTATTAGTCCTCACCGTGAATTGTAGAACACTAAGGATGATCTTTCTTTAAGGGGGAGGGGATTGTAACACCTATTTCTAATCCCCACCCCCCTAAGATTTATACTTTGTAATTAAGACTTACAATGTTAGGGATTTCCAACATGGATAGCTTGGGGATTAGAAAAAATAACATAAATATAAATGTATATGTTATATATATAGATATATAGTATATATATAATATATATATATATATATATATATATATATATATATATATATATATATAATATATATATAATATATATATATATATATATATATATATATATATATATATATATATATATAGATAGATAGATAGATATATATATATAGTGAAAATATGAAGAATACAAAAGCCAAGATGAATCCCAATGCCTAAGGGAAAGTTGTAAGGGGGATTTGGGAAGTTTTCTATCTCACCTAAATTAATTGTCTAGATTTCCGATTTGATAGTTGAACTACCCAACTATCAATTATTATGGGAAGGAATACATAGTGGTACTAAAATTATTCAAAGGTATGTGCTATGTACCCATTTGGATACTTCTAACTTGACCATGCATCCCAAGGAGGGACCTTGAATTCTTGTCATGCAAAGTGTGCATGTGATTAGGGGAGTGAAGTATAGTAATAAGCAATTGAATGTGGTTGTAGCATGTGAAAGAGATAGAGAAGAGTGTGCATGTGAACCATAGAAACCCATCAAAGAGAATATAACCCCACATGGGTGTTGTGATTGTGATTCTGAATAGAAGGAGACACTAAATGAGGAGCAATCATTAATTGAGGAAGGACTCACTTTATGCTATGTAGACCCATGGTGGCCATATTGTTAGTGTTGACATGTCTTGGTTTAGTAGTTGAAATGTACAATACTAATTCATGTATGTGAAGGAGGCTTTCCTTCTTGTTCTCTACCATGAATTGAATTATGTTAATCCTTGAGTGATTTTTCCACTTAAGGCATTATATCTAGCTCGATGGTGGCCAACTACCTTGAAACTACAATGTGTTTAAGCATATGGGTGGTTGGAGAGTGGCTCTATCTTCTTCAATTTATAGAAAATATTAAAGTGACATAGATAAGTGTAATTATTTGTCTTGTAATGAAATGACATGATTGTTCAATATTTCATACATATTACTATTATGGGTTACTGAGTGTGTTGTAAAGATCATATGGATTAATTTTTAGTTGTGCTTGGTTACTAGCTATTAATTCTCTTGTGAATTAACTATGTACATAGAGATGTGTTTTCACACATGTTGCCTAGGATAGATATGTGATGTATGCTTTGTGAAGTATGATGCATAAGTTGATTTGATCCCAAGCATATTCTTGTATTATGTTAGTGTGCCTGGCCATTGTTAGGCTAGAAATGTGATTTAATAGTTGTAATGTGTTCATAAATTGAATGGGAGGACTACGATGTATTTCCTTGATTGGAGAGCCTAGAAAGGGTGGATAATGCACTATTTTTTGTAGTTTAGAAAGTTGAAGTAATTGTAATAGTTTACAGAGCTTTGGAACATATAAATTGTATTAATAAATATATAGAGGAAGGAGAAATGAGAAATGATCTAGCACATCCTTAGACTACATTAAAAACTGCTTGAGTTAGGGAAAAGAGCAATAAAGTGAAATTAGTATATCAAAAAGGAAAAATGCAAGGATTCATATGCTTAGGGGGAGTAGGCCAAAGATAAGGTTAATGTTGGAAGGATATTTATTATTTAGCTAGATCAAAGACATTGAAAACAACCAAATAAAGACTTTAAGCTAGAAGAGAATACAAGCTAGATCTCAAAGGAAAGAATAAAGGCTTGAAGTAGATCAAACATTGGCACTCTTACAAGAAAATGAGAAGAACCATATGTTTAGGGGGATAATTCCTTTGTTAATAGAAAGAAGAATGATGATAATGGAAATTGATACACAACACAATCTCAGGGGGAGTAATCAATCAGTGAGACACAATTGCAGAAATATAAGTAGTTGTTGATCATGGAAATTTTGTTACAATCAAAGGACAAGTTGCAAACAAAATAAGAGTTGATGATGAAGAGAACCATAGGTAAAATATAGCATAAGCTACATGACCAAAAGGCTTGCTACAAATAATAAGACATCTTGTAGAAGGACATGGCCTTAACAAAGGGATTCCAAAGGACTTAGCCCAAAGAAGTAATATTCATGTAGCCCTTTCAAATTAATGTCAAAGGGGAGAAATAAGAAGCCCTAAGGAGAATACGAGTCATCCAACAAATAGGGAGAGTTCTTAGCCAAATTACATCAATGACTAGATAATGTTTGGTGGTGTTTCCATTAATGCCAAAGGGGGATACTGTTGAATAGGTGTTGTCATTGACATCAACGAAATTGTGGTCATGTATGAACAGGTATTTCTATTGGTGTTAAATGGATTTTAGCTATTGATATAGGGTAGTGTAGACCAATATGTGCTTATGAGCTTCAACATGATGATGTACAGCTTATGTTGAACAAGTGTTGGCATATGTCAAAGATATTGTTGTCATTGATGTTGGTTTGATGTAGAGTGTTGCTTGCAGATAGAGATTCAAGGTATTGTTGCAAAATTTGAAAAAATAAAAGTGCTTCCTATAAATAGAGATGCATAACCCAAATTGTGGAGGATGTATTGTATTTAAGAAGGAAGAAAAAAGATCCTCCTTGGATTTTGGAGTGAACTCATGGAAATTAGGTTGGTTTTTGTATTTTTTGACATGGACCTATATAAATATTCCAAAATTTGGTTTCAAAGCTATCTCCATCTAACTTGTATGCAAATATTCTTATTTCAATTTCCTTCCAATATTATTTTTCTTGGTTGTCAATTCTCTTTGTAGGCTAATTTTGTGGTCTATTCAAGTGGTGAGTTGGGGTTGCCTCTCATCTCAAATTGGTGGTTTCTTTCTCTATTTTAGTTGGGGTAGTTTCAATATATGTTTTCATTCTTTGTTGTTGTCTTATTCTCACATTCCAACTACAAGTTCCTTTTACTGGGGATTAGGCGGGGGGGTGCGGGGGGGGTTCTTCTGCCTCTTTGCTACTTTTATCCCCTTATTGGGAATTTATTATATCTTTATATTTTTTTCTCTCGCTCTCTCCTCCCATTCTCTTAGGTCCCTTACCGTTGGGAATTCACGCTATGAAGGTTGTCCAATGGAAAGCATGGGTGCAAGAGCCTTAGGATCCCCATGAATTAAAGGGCATAAGAACTAGCTAAGTGCTCAATGGATAGTTTTGTAAGGAACACCCCTCTAACTATCATATGGGAAATACAACATGTTGAGAGGGAAGCTAGAATTGATGGAAGATTCATTTCAAATGCAGAGGTGGAAGGGCAAGTAGGAAGTTGGTCCTTGACATGGAGAGCACTAGAACCTATAAAACAAGATATATGCAAGCTACAAATATATATTAGTAGCTTAACACAATAATGGGTAAATGTTTGATAGAGTGTTCAAAATCTCAATGAGAAATTCTTTTAATTATTGATGAGGTGCAATAACAATTATAAAGGCTAGAAAAAAAGGTATAGGTGCTAGCAAAAAATCTAGTTGATCGTGAATTTATAGACTTTCAGGAGGAGACAGGGCCATCAAAGACTATCCAAGTGGATTTACAAATTGCTTAAATGTTGCTTCTTATTTAGATGTCTTGTCCTATAGTCATATTTTTATTGTTACTTTAGATCAAGAAGGAACTCAAGACTTCAATATGTGTAATAACTATTTTATAATTTCATATTTGATAGGCTATGTGACACTATTTAGAATAATTTCTTGTCCTTAGGCATTTTTGTTGTGATACTAGTATACTTTCCCAAGAAATGGACTAGTAGGCACAAACTAACCTCTATCTGTATATTTTTTTATATGAATTAGTATGTATAACTTTCCCAAATTGAAAAATAAAATCAAAGACAAAAAAGGAAAACAGGAAAAGAAAAAAAGAAAGAAGAAGAAATTAAGTGTAAGTAGTTGTTGTCGTCACTACAACACCCTGCAAAAGTTCACCACAATCAAATTTTGGAGCCTACTTTATCATCGTATCAAGTGTCGCCTTGATCTTCAAGTGTTGTTTCATGTCATCCTATGTGTTTCAAGTGTTCTTGAGTGTTCTTAAGGGACATCACTCTGATTAGAACACCTTATGTACATTTCATGGTCGTAACAACTTTTTTGTTGTAAAATGACACTTTTTGGACACAGTCGAACACACTTCACTTGTTGAACTTAAAGAATGCATACGAAGTGGAATTTTGATGTATACTTATCGTTTTTTAAGATTTTATAAGTTTTATCGATGAGTTGGTATGTGTCACACATGGTTTTATGTTTGAAACTCATCATGATCACCACTTTTCTTCCAAAATTAAACAAATTTTGGTTTCAAAGTGAACCCATTAATTCTAAGAGTGCATGAGCGCACTCTAAATCCTTCATTGGGAATCCTTCACTGTTCAAAAGTACACCATGTTCTCTCTAAGAGTGTAAGGCGCACTCCCTAAGCTAATTTCCCTTCCTTGTTCTAAACTACGCCTTCAAGAAGAAAAGTCTTCCTTTGAGTGCACTCCTTTGACTCGAAGAAGTGTGCCATGCTATACCACATGAGCACACCCCGAAGGCCTTAATCTCAATCCTTCGGTATTCCATAGTGCGCCATGCACCCTCCTAACCCTTTGAGCACATGAGTGGACTCTGAAGGCACGAAGCATCACCCTTCAACCTTCAGACTTGTGCCACGCACCCTCCTAGGCCTCTTGATCGCATGAGAGCATCCCGAAGGGACGACGTCTTCTTCCTTCATCCTTCAGGAGTGCACCCTCTTCCCTCCCTCTCTCCCTTGAGCATACAGTGCACTTGGGAACCTTGAATCCTTCCTCTTCAACCTTCGGACTTGTGCCATGCACCCTTCCTTGACTGTGACTTCCTCTTGAGTGCATGAGCGCATGTCAAAGCCCTCAAGCCTCCACTCTCAACCCTTTAGCCTTTCAAAGTGTGCCCTTGTGCCTAGAAGCTCTCCTTTCTCTTTCTAAAATGAATTGTTAAGGAATGAACCGAAAATTTTCGTAAACATGTTAGAATAGGATATTTTCAGGTTGATGGTTTCTTTTCATGAGTGATTGTAGCAATAAGTAATTTAGAAACATCATGGCAGGCATGCATGAGGAAGATTGGGAAAAGAAGATAAATAAAGGAGTCATTGAAGAACAAAGAACACATCAAATCTTGATGATTAAAGCACCCTAAAATAATCCAAGATTAAAGACCATTTGGAGGGTGAAAGCATCAATGATTACAAGCTACATGAAGAAAGAAGACACAAGTGGTAGCCATGTCATCACTGAAGAAATTCCATGTCATTAGTGACTATAAGTCCCAATCATCAAAGATAGTGACATTTAATGTCTTCATCGTATGATGATGTGGAAGTCCTGATGTAATATTGAAATCATTGTAAAGACAAATAAGTGGAAGTCCAAGAATCATGTATGGAAAAAAGAGCCATGGAAGTCTAAAAGACATGTAAAACCAAGAGTCGTGTATGTAATTCCAAAATTCATCTGGAAGTCTAAAGGTTGTAGAAGTCCAAAGGCCATTAGGAATTGGAAATTCAAGAGTCATGGGGATGTGAAAATTCATGCCTCAAATTATAAAAAGATACTCATTTCTCATGTAAAGGAATTTTAACCTTGGCTTCTCCTGAAAGGCATTAGAGAGACATAGTTAGTGCTCTGGGGGAGCAAGTAGTGACTCCAACGCTCCACTATTGGAGCTAGTGATGTTCATTGTATTTATGTATCTTAGGACTTTTGCTTAATATTGAATCCTCTAGGACAAAAAAATTTCACACATGGATTGTGAATATTTCTAGGACTATTCTTTGGATGTTTATGATTCATGTTCTGCTTTCACATGTACTGGAGTAATTGAACTATTTCGTTGACTTTGGTGCTTAACTTATTGGAAATGTGTTGTAATGCTTATAACGATCGTTGCAGCCATGTGAACTATTTCGCTCAATGTTACACAGATATTTATTATTCATGTGTGTCTCCATTAGGGTAGTATTATTACTTCTCTCTTATAGGCTCACCTTATTTTCCCCTTTGCAATAAGATAACCTTGATACATATACAATCAAACATTCACAAGGCACACTTGCTTGCTCACTTGAAATACATTTGCGCTTCTCTCTCATGTTGACTACTAAAGCCAAGACATATCTTTAGGTAAATGGCAGTCGAGTCATATTCCAAATGGCACTCCTACATCAAATAGTGTGAGGTCTAATTGGGACCTTATATCAGGGATATCCCCTATATGTTGGCAATATCTAGCACTGTCAACATTTTGGCACTAGAAGGATGTCTGATAGTTCTTTATGGCTTATAACGCCACACACCCTCAACATTCACATTCAGGAAAAGGTAACAACATTCCAAGCACTATTTCAATTCGTATTCCAAAAGCAGGAGGGTCTTCTCATCCTAGTTCAAAGTTGGCATATGAGGTTACCTATGAAAAAATTCAGGAACTTGAGCCTATAACCCATCAATTTGCAAAGGCTATTGGTTTAATTCTAAGGGCGTAGAATCTCCCACATTTCCTGAATAAGAAAGAAATATCTCGTACAAGTATATTAGTTTCTATATTGGAAGATTTGGTTTTTTCCACTCTCGAAGAGTTACTGAATCTTTAGATGATATAGTGCAGTGAGATCAACTTCCACCTATTAACGAAGGGTATCAAGATGACATTGTTCTTTCTAATGGAATTTTTTATGGTTTTTACAATGAAGGATAAGGCTCCTCGTATTATGAGAAGGAGGAGTAGCCAAGAGACGAAGACATGGCTGACTAGGACTTGGATTGAATGGCCGAAGGACCTCTCGCTCTTCCACAAAATCTTCATAAGATGCCTTACATCTAGGAAATTTGTTATCAAAGTTCGATCTAGACAAGAAGACAAAGTCAAAAGATCACATTGATGACTTGTGCATGCATCTACAGATGTTGGAGGTTAGGTACGATGATGTTTCTTGTAGACATTTTCCTTATACATTAGAAGGTAGAGAAGCAACATGGTACCATAGTCTGCCTATAAATTCAGTCCATAATTGGAGGGAGTTTAAGAAGTTATTTCTAGAGAAATGTTTTGATGACAAGACTCCCTCCATGTTACTGAAAGAGCTCGAAAATAGTAAAATGTGGAAAAAGGAGAAATTAAAAGATTTTATCAATCATATATTGGACAAGTTTCCCCTAGGCATGCAACTGCATGATTCAATTACTATTGATTATTATATAGTTGCCTTTCCCACTAACATTTCCTAATTCATTAAAAGGGATGAAAAGGAAACATTGGCACAAAACTTTGCATAAATGATTATTGTCGACAAGGAATTACACGTTATTGGATTTATCATTGATGATGATGAATCAAAAGACTTCAAGGAAATTAGTAGGAATCTCAACCTTCTTCTAGTAAGGCTAAAGAAAAGTACTCATCGGATATTGAAAGATTGACCATGATGGTGAATGCACTTACCAATGAAATTTCAAAACTAAATAAAAGGTCAAGCGAGACTTCTACTAATAGTAAGCCTCCCAAGTCCTTCCCTTTTCAAAATTATAATAATAATAATAACAACAACAATCAGCCTGCCAAGTTTCCCAAAGTTTAAAAATTGTGTTGAATGTAAAAAGTATGGGCATGGATAATTATTGCTCCTTCCATCAAGAATATCATTTAGAAAAGACATGCCCATAGTGGAACCACAACATGAATTCTCTGGCCACACACATTATGGATTCCTTACTACTAGATGATTAGATGAAACAAATAGAAGAAATAGAGGAACCTGCAACGACTGAAGAAAGAAAGGATATTGGAGATGTAGTGAATTCATTTGATTGTATCTATAAAGCTGACAAGAAGAATGTTGAAGAACCACCACAACGTGAAGCCCTTCCTCCAAAGCAAATTGGTCTATACAGTTTAAGGATTAAAGGGCCCATTTCTGATCAAGAGGTGATGAGACAAATATTGAAGGAACAATTGTTAAGAAGGATCTCACCACTGGTCAATCCTACTTAGAATTCACAAAGTAAGTCTGGAAACTCAAGTAATTCTAAGAACAATTCCTCCAACATCAAGAGTAGGTGCATCACTCTGGAAGTGTCACGTGAAGCCACTCCTCCAGATACTTCATTACAACCTGCTAAAGGTGAAAAAATTGATTATAACATAGTTGAAGATTTGAAGAAAACTCGAGCCAATATTTCCATCTATGAGCTCACAAGGATCGTAGGCTAGTGTGAACTGATTATCCAAGCCTTTTCACAACCCTCATCAGGTGATAAATATTCTCCCTCTCAAAAGTTGTCTAGTAATTCATCTGGTCCCCTTGAATCTGTAGTTAATGTTGTAACATTAGAAGCTAACACTCTCTTACCTCCATTTTTATTAACTTTCAAAATTTTCAATTACAATGGCCATAATTGTTTAGTAGATTTTGGTGCATCTGTCAATGTAATGCCATTATCTGTTGCAAAGAAAATAAATGCTAAATGGGAAAAAATCGATGCACAAATTATTCAATTGGACAAATCTCTCATCCAAGCTATTGGTGAACTCAAGAATGTGCTTATTAGATTATCACGAGATGATCAATTTCATCAATGTATAAATATTGTAATTTTGGACATCCCAGAAGAATATGGTGTACTCCTTAGTAGAGATTGGTCTAGTAAATTACAAGGGTATTTTGCAACATACTGGTCACATTAATGGCTCCCATACAAGGGTAGGAATAACCAAATTCGAGTGGAGAGTGAGCCATATATGAAACATATTGTGGCACCACTTGAGGGCCACAACAAGCCTACTGCTTTTGTCAATCTGATCTTTGGGAATTTTTTCCTAGAAACTGACCTCAAGTGTTATCAAGCACAACCATCACCTGTTCCACCAGATACACAGTTGGAGCTCCTTCCTTTTTCCCTAGCTGGTGCAAATGAATCCTATAATATATATGTACATAGTAGTACTAATAGTAGTATAGGAGGAAACCTAGTAGCTAGTAATATCTGGACTTTATATTTTGATGGTATAAAGATGTAGGATCGCTCTGGAGCTAGTTGTGTTCTTACAAACCCATGCAATAAGAAGCATATCCTTTCATTTCATCTGGAGTTCGAGTGTACCAATAATATTTTCGAATATGAAGCACTTGTGCTTGGACTAAAGAAAGCCATCGATCTGAAGGTAGAGATTCTCAAGGTAACTGGTGACTCAAAGGTGGTCACTTCGCAGGTATTAGATACTATCCATTGTGTTTCACCGAATTTTAAAAACTACCAACAGGAGGTATGGCATTTTATTAATCATTTTAAACATTTTAATATTATTTATGTTCCTAGACTTAGAAATGTTGCAGCAGATGCATTATCAAATTCAACTGCTAGAATGTCGCCATTGAAAAAAAAAAAATCTATTGAAATTATATATAACCATTTGTACCAGATAACGTCACTAATTTACATGTTTTCAATGTTGACCAACATATATTGTACTTTATGGATAATTCTGACATATTCAAATATGTTTCCATAGAAAGGATGAGCATGATCAGGCTTTACAAGAAGCATCTAGTGCAATGAAAGGAAGCACTATTCCCAAAGGTGTGGTGTCCCTAGAGAAGTTATATGACCTCCAGAACCAATTTAGAGGACCAACCAACACAAAGACTCATAGTTCAAAGTTATCATCTAAACAAGTCAATTCAGGAACTCAAGAAGATCCGAAGTACATAAACCTTGGTACTTGTTGTTCTCCACAGGAACGAAAGGAATTTAACCACTTATTCAAACAACATAGTAGTGCATTTACATGGACATTCGATTATTTAAAGTCATATGATACTTATATTATCTAGCACGTCATTTTTATAAAAGAAGGGGTAAAATCTTTTTAGCAGAAACTACGGAAAGTTCATCCAATGCTAGAACCCCTCATGCAAAAGGAATTAAGAAAGTTGTTGGATGTCTGGGTCATTTTAAAGTTATACACTCCACTTGGGTTTTGAACTTGGTCCCAATTAGAAAGAAGTCTAGTGAAATAAGGATATGTGTGTATTTTTTCAATCTCAACCAGGAATATGATAAAGACAACTACCCAATACCATCCATGGAACAGATCCACCAAACAGTATTTGGGTTTGATATGTTCTCGCTACTAGATGGTTTCTTAGGTTATAATCAAGTGCTAGTAGTATAACCTGATCGATTGAAGACTACTTTCAGGGCCAAATGGGGGACATTTTATTTCAAGAGAATCCCATTTGGGATTATCAACGTTAGTGCTACCTTTCAAAGAGAAATGGACATCACTTTTAGTGTCCTTATTGGTAAGCAGTAGCGGTTTATTTGGAAGATTTTACTTGTTTTCCGAGAGAAGATAAGATCATGTATGTCATCTAAAACACATATTTGAGTGATGCTAAAAGTATGGGATTTCTCTTAATCCCAAGAAAAGTGTATTTGGTGTGTCTGGAGGGATTCTCTTAGGGCACATCATTATGAAAATTGGAATTAAAATTAATCCTGAAAGGGTCAAAGTCATTATAGAGATCCCATTTTCAGTGAATAAGAATATTATGGAGTATTTCTTAGGAAAGATCAATTTCCTGAGGAACTTCATCTCTAATTTTTCCCAGATAGTTAAACGTATACAGGAGACGATTAAGAAGGATGCAACATACAAATGGGATAAATGGGAAAATGGCATATTTTCTCAAATCAAGCAGGAAATTGTTGATGCACATGTGTTATTCATTCCAAATTATGGCAAAGACTTCTTACTTTATACCTTTGCTAGACTCGTCGATTGCATTTGTTTTAACTCAAAAGGATATGGAAGGAAATGAGCAACCTATTTCTTTTATGAGCCCCAGCCTATAAGGGCCAAAATTAAAGTACACTTCCATCAACAAACAAGCATATGTAGTATACAAGGAAGTTAAGTACTTTAGGCCCTATATGTTGAAAGCTCACACAATCATTTGTTTGCCTCATCGAGTGGTAAGAATATTGTTCATGTCATGGACCTAGGTGAGAAGAGGCCTAACTGCATGACCTGCTTATAAGAATATGATCTGAAATTCAAACCAGTCCATACCATAAATGTCCATGGCCTCTATAAGCTATCAGCTAAAGCAAGACATGCCCCCGAGAAAGATCTTATAGGTTGGGAGAAGAAAATATAAATGTACAATATTGAATATATTACTTAGTCTACATCTACAACGCCATGGTATGCTAACATGCACAATTTCTAGAGGATGGCACCTTGCCCACACACTTATCAAATAAAAAAAATATGGAAATTCGTTTGAAATATCTATCTTACCTATTGGTTCATGGAGTGCTTTTTAGAAAGCACCACAATAGTGAGCTACTAAGATGCCTTGAGCCACAAGATATAGAGAAAGTACTTAGGGACTTGCACAATGGACCAATAGGTGGCCACTATGCGAGTGACACTACAACACATAAAATTATGAGGTTTGGTTATTATTATCCCACTCTATTCAAAGATGCTCATGGTTATGTCTCCAAGTTCCAATCTTGTCAAAGGTGCATTAGTCATGATCATAGGTAAACAGTTGCACTGCTACCAATAGTAATTGAAGAACCATTCCAACAGTGGGGCCTAAATGTTATTGGAGAAATTTTTCCTCACTCGTCAAAGTAACATTGATATATTCTAACAACAACAGATTATTTCAGTCAATGGTTAGAAGCAATTCCCTTGAGACAAGTGAATAACCAAGAAGTCATCCATCTTTCATGACAAAACATTATAACTAGGTTTGGCATTCCAACGTCACTTTCATTTGATAATGCGACTTTATTTTCATTGTTGAAACTTTATGAATTCACATTAGAGAATGGGATTATACTAAAAAATGCATCTAATTATTATCTGCATGGAAATGGTTTATCTGAATTGACAAACAAAAATATTATCTGCATAATCAAGAAAACCATCTTCTCTGAGTAAAGGAACTAACATAACGCTTTGACCAATGCAATATGGGTTGATCATGTAGCCTTCCCTAAGACCTCGTCGTACTTTCTGGTTTACAGTAAAGAAGTTATCTTTCCCCCCAAACCTATATCTTCTAGCCTTGCAACTCTCCCAAGGGTCATAAGGCAGACCTTGCCTTCTCGTTCAGATCAGGATAGACACTCTAATAAAACTCGAGGAAGAAAGGCTCAAAGTTAAGGAGATATTTGTTTTCCATAAAATTCATGTAAAGCATTGGTTTGATAAGAAATCCACATGGGAAAATACTTTTGATGTGGGAAACCTAGTACTGAAGTGGGATAAACCCCACGAAAGAAAGGGAAAACACACCAAGTTCCAACCTTTGTCGATAGGACCATTCACCATTAATAAAAAGCTTGGTCATAACACATTCAATCTGAAATCCTTAGATGGGAGGATTGACCCCCTTCCCATGAATAGCCGATATTTGAAACATTATTTTCAATAGCAGCCACATATTTCTCTCTTAGTACAATTTGTTTTGTTTCTTTTCATTTTCTTATGTGTCAGTTGTACATGTGTTATGTTAGTCATGTCCTAGTGTTTCATGTTTGTTGGTCATTATACATAAATAAGACCTTGTATAAAAGTGCATTCATCAAATGGACCTTGTGGTTTAATAAAAGAGAAGTGTGACAACCACAATGCTTTGCTTTCTATTGTTCTCCTAACTCTCTTGGGAAAATGCCATAGGTTGAGCTAAGTCTATATGGAAAATATGATTCATCCAAAAGGAGAACCTTGAAGTAACCTATTAGATCCTTTGATATGCTAGTATCAGAACTACTCAACTTGGTGTAAGTATACTTGTGTGTTAACACATACAATCTATTAGAGAAAGGATAAGGGGAAAATCTAAAGTGAGCAAACCAATATCAGAGGTTTTGAAATAATTCTTTGAAGGGACAACCTCCTCTGATCTCAATAAGTCAGGAGCCCTCTTCATGCCATTGAAAATAATAAGTGTTGATGCACAATCCTATTAAATAAATAAATAAAGGGTTAAAGAAGAGAAAGGGTTCCTGTGCACGGAGGCGAAGAAAGCGACTTAACCAGGGTATTGTCCAGGATCGTTCACAACAAAGTAACTTTTGTGCTCCTGAAGAGACTTCAGTATCAGTAAGAGCGAAAAATCTCTCCCCAAACCGTGCTTGCAATTCTTCTTGCACACGCTTCCCATGTATGTATCTTTTTCCTAATCATTTTAGTTCTCGGATAGGAAAATAAAAATTGATTCTGTCGATAGCTCCTTACATAGTTCTTCCGAATCGAATAGTCCTCTATTTTTTTTTCGGTTATCTCATAGATACTTAATGAATGTAGATTATCTATTCACAATTTCACGAATTCATACAAGCCTATTTTCAATGGAGTAACACCAGAGATGAAAACTCATACTCTGAATATCATAAATTCATCGTGCAAATTACCCTTTCCTGGATTGAAAAAATTTTGATATGGTGTATCTGTTGTGTGTTCAACCAAGTAGAAGAAAGTGAGATGTTATGTATATAACTAGGTAGAAAGGGGGAAATAATGGAAATAAATACTTTTTTAAGGTCTGACCCTTTAACCAAAAGCTATTCCTAGACAGAGAAGCTGAATCTTTCCTAATGTGTCGCCAAGTGTTTTCGTTGCTACAACACCCTCCAAAATTTCAGCACATTCAAATTTTGGAGCCTACTTTATCATCGTATCAAGTGTCACCTTGATCGTCAAGTGTTGTTTCATGTCATCCTCTATTTTTCAAGTGTTCTTGAGTGTTCTCAAGTTTCATGACATTGGTTAGGTCATCTATGTGCATTTAATGGTCGTAATATCTTTATTGTTGTAAAACAACACTTTTTGGTAGTAATTGCACACACTTCACCCATTTTACTTGGGGAACGCATGCAAAGTGGCATTTTTATGTATACTTATCATTGTTCAATATTGTATAATTTTTATCGATGAGTTGGTATGTGTCGCACATGGTTTTATGTCTAAAACACATCATGTTCACCCCTTTACATGTTTTCCATACTTAGACAAATTTTGGTTCAAAAGTAAACCCATTAAGGCTAAGAGCGCATGAGCGCACTCTAAAGCCTTGATTGGGATTCCTTGTTTGCTTAGAATTGTGCTATGAACTCTCCAAGAGTGCAAATCACACTCCCTAAGCTCTTTTACCCTTCCTTGTTCTAAACTATGCCCTTCAAGAAGAAAAGTCTTCCTTTGAGTGCACTTCTTCAACTTGAAGAAGTGTGCCCTCCTTTAGCGCATGAGCGCACCTTGGAAAATATCAACCCTTTAGCCTTCACCCTTCATGCACCCTCCTGGGCCTCTTCAGCACATGAGTGCACCCGGAGGCCTTCTTCCTTTAGCCTTTAGGAGTGTGCCCTCCACCCTCCCTCTCCCCCTTGAGCTCGCAACACACATGGGACCCCAAAGCCTTCTTCTTCGTCCTTTGGACTTGGGCCATGTGCCCTTCCTTTACTAACACTTCCTCTTGAGTGCATGTCAAATCCCTAAATCTTCCACCTCTCATCCATTTAGACTTTCAAAGTGCGCCCATAAGCTCTCCTTTCTCTTTCTAAAGCGCATTTTTAAGGCATGAATCAAAAATTTGCATAAACATGTTAGAATAGGAGATTTTCAAGCTGATGGTTTCATGTCATTAATGATTGAAGCAACAGGTATTTCAGGAACATCATGGTAGGCATGCATCAGGAAGATTGAGAAAAGAAGATAAACAAAGGAAACATTGAAGAAAAAATAATACATCAAAAGCTTAATGATCGAAGCACCCTAGAAGACTCCAAGATCAAAGACCCTTTGGAATATAAAGGCATCAATGATCAGAAGCTACATGAAGAATGAAGATACAAGTGGAATCCATGATACCACTAAAGAAAGTCCATGTCATCAGTCATTATTAGTCTTAATCATCAAATATAATGACATGTCATGTCTTCATGGATGATGATGTGGAAGTTGTGACATAATATTAAAATCATTATAAAGACAAATACATGGAAGTCCAAGAATCATGTATGGAAAAAAGAGCCATGGATTTCCAAAAGACATGTAATACCAAGAGTCATGTATAATTCCAAAAGTCAATTGTAAGTCCAAAGGTTATAGAAGTCCAAAGGTCATTAGGAATTGGAGAGTCAAGAGTCATGGGGATGTGAAAAGTCATGCCTCAAGATATAAAAGGATCTGCATTTCTCATGTAAAGGAATTTTAACCTTGGCTTCTCCCACAAGGAATTAGAGAGGTAAAGTTAATGCTTTTGGGGAGAAATTAGTGGCTCTAACACTCCACTTTTGGAGCTAGTGATGTTCATTTTATTTATGTATCGTGGGACTTTTTCTTAATATTGAGCCCTTCCAAGCCAACACATTTTCACGCATGGGTTGTGAATATTTCTAAGACTATTCTTTGGATATTTATGATTCATGTTCTTCTTTCACATGTACTGGAGCAAGTGAACTATTTCGGTGAATTTGGTTGATCTGTAAACTGTCGTGGATATTCCACTAGACAGCTCCTCACAAATGATCTGATAATATTATATTTAAAATATGAGATTATACACTATTATAGTTTTATTTGATTTCTAGATTTGTAAAATTAATTGTAATTAGTGCATGCATGTAAAATTAAATCAAGCAGAAAAGTAGAGAACGAAAAAATAAACTCACACACACATAATATACAAGATATGGTCTTTGGGAAACCCTTTCGGGAGAAAACCCAGCTGGAAGGTCAGGTCGCTTTGCTCTCTTTCTCTGTCTCGAAATATGGCTGCAAATACAAATAAGTATTGTCTGTGGCCTGTGGGATGCTACAGTGCATAGATCCTCTCTATGTTCTCTACATCCTATCTCTCCTAGCTATCTTTGCTTGGTTATGGAACAAAATTATCTCGAAAGAATGGAATGCATCTTCCTCCCAGTGGCCCGGTTATAACACAACCCGATAGCCTACTAGTGGTTAAGTTTGACTACGTCAACTCTTAACTAGAGTTACAAAATATACTCTTCTAGAGTCTCTTACATCAAAAACATATGGCTATCCCATTTTCCATGAATAATGGGGGCTGGCGTGGCATCCTCCCGAACTATAGGTGTGAAAATAGGAAGGTCAACTTCTGAGTGGCATAACGTTTGCATACAGACTCCAATTGATGCAATTCTTGTGCCATTGGAATTATTTATATGTGTAGAATAGCATGAAAAGGTGTTGCACTCAAGTGACAAATTTTTACTCCCAAAAAACGTCATTTTCTTCCTCAAAACACTCCTGGAAGGTTTCAGACCTCGTTTCACCAAATTGGGTCTCGCCGGTAAAAACTATCTTGTGAGTTGATTCCTCCACCTTTTCCACTCCAAATGCATCAAGATGGATGACAAACAATATAATGATACAATTCGGATCACACCTCCCCATTTTGGGAGAATTTTGGTCCACAAAAGCTTTTAATAAATGAGGTGAGGAAATTTTTCCTCCATCTTCTCTCTGGTGTACCATTTAGCTTTGCTTGGAAGTTGTCCCTTCAACCCAATCTGCAAAAGGTCTTGTTTCCCTTGTCTTGTAGTTCTAGACCTATTCTGCAAAATTGTATCTTCTGTTAACTCTGCCTGAGCGTCTGGTGCCAAATCCTCCACAGAAGGTAGGACCTATTCCTATTCCTAATCTGGCATGGAAATCTCATAGAGTTTCAAATTCTCTATATTTACAACTGAGTAAATGTGCATATATGGTGGTAAATTACATTGATAGCCATTATCACCCACCTTTTATAGTATCTCAAAACGACCATACCTTATAGCCTTGATTTTCTTACCAAGCCCCTATAGCCTCTCCTTGTTCAACTATAGCCATACTTTGTCTCCCACCTTGAATGATTTCTCTATTTTTTTGCTAATCATGTCTGGCCTTATACTTCACATGCGACTTCTACAGTGTTTCCTATACCTGTATATGGATATGCCTGATCTTCTCTATAAATTTTTCAACCCTCAAAGGTCTTCCTCCACTCCTCCTTCCTGCCCATATGCAATATCCAAAGGTGAAGGTGGAAAATATCCAAAACAAGTTTCAAATGGGGACTTTCCTGTAGAAGTGTGGAATTCTCTGTTATAAGAATGTTGTATATATACCCGATTTTGTCCCAAGTCTTTGAATGATTTTGGTTGTAACCCCTCAAAAGTTGCGCCAAAGTCCTGTTGACTACTTCTGGCTTCCCATCTGTCTATGGATGGAATGATGTAGATCTCTTCAACTTCATGTCCATCTTCTCCCACAATGTAATCTAGAATGCACTAAGAAATCTTGTATCTCTATCTGAAATGATGCTTCTTAGTATCCCAAAATGTACCTAGACCTATCCAAATAACAAGTTTGTTGCTTCTTGTTTGTTGGTGGCATTTTTACAGGGCATCAGAACACACATCTTGTTGAACCTGTCAACTGTCACAAATAGGTAGTCATGTCCCTTCCTAGTTGTCGGTAAACCTCCCACAAAGTCCATGGAAATGCTTTCCTAAGGATGAGTAGTTATAGGTAAGGGATGATACAGACCCATTTTCCTATTGCCAGGCTTGATGGTACAACAAAGAATGCATTCTCTTATGAATCTAGCTACTTGTTCTTGCATCTTGGGCTAATACAAATACCTTTGCAAGTTAGCCATGGTCTTCCCTACACGAAAGTGCCTTACAACCTTAGAGGTGTGTACCTCTCTAATCAGCTGTAAATGCTCACCTTCAGGAACACATATCTTATCCAGCCTATAGAATAACCCATCCTGGAGATGGTAGTCAACGGTGTTGTCGCCATCGTGCATATGAATCTGACTCTACAATTATTGATACACCTCCTTGAAGTCCTCATCTTTTGAATATGTCTCTCTTTATGCATCATGGGTGAATGGCTCCATGTGCATAAGAGTCCCTAAAGCTGTAAACTTTGATGTGGGTGGCCTTGAAAGCATATTAGCCAACTTGTTTTTGTTTCCCTTCTTATACTTGATCACCAAATGGAACTGCTATAAAAACCCCATCCACTTGTAGTGCTTGGTCTGTTGTAGCTTATTATGGATCTGCAAGTACTGTAACAACTAGTGATTTGTATGGCTTATTGTCTCCTTTCCCATTAGATAGTGCTTCCACTTCTTTGTAGCTTGCACCATGGCATATAGCTCCTTATCATAGGTATGGTAGTTAATAAATGCCCCATGAAATACTTCAGAATGGTAGCAAAAATCCCTTCCTCCTTGCATCAAGACATCTCCCATAGCATACCCACTTGCATCGGTGTCCACTTCAAAGGGTCATTTCAAGTTTGGTAATGCCAAAAATGGTGCTTCACTGATATTCTTCTTTAACTCATCGAAAGCCTGTTGCTGCCCTTTTCCCCGCTAGAAACTCTTGCCACTTGCTGTTATGGCGTGGAGCAGTGCTGCTATTGCTGAAAATGAGGCTATGAATTTCCTCAGGTATTGTGTTGCTCCAATGAAACTCCTAACCTCAATAACATTAGTAGGCACCGACCATTTCATGAAGACCTCCATCTTGGAAGGATCTATCTTCTCCTCCACCAATCACATATCCCAAATACACCTAGGACTGTTGCACAAACTCACACTTCTTCATATTTACTAGTAGTTAGTGCTTATTCAATGTTTCCAGCACCGACGTCAAATGTGAAATATGCTCCTCCCAAGTAGCATTATATATTGGTATATCATTCAAATAAACAATAACAAATGAGTCTATAAAAGGGCATAGTGCATCATTCATTAATCTCATAAATGTAGTTGGTGCATTACATAGGCCAAATGGCATAACTAACCACTCATACAAACCTTGCTTGGTTTTGAAGGTGGCCTTCCATGTATCTTCTCCTTTGACTCAAACCTGGAGATATCCAAGCTTCAAGTCCAACTTGGTGAAATACTTTTCTTATTGCAATAGATCTAGCAAGTCGCCTATCATTGGCAGGGGGTATCTGTTCTTGAGCGTGGTTTTATTCAATGCAATCTATACGCATCCTCTAAGTCCCATCCTACTTTGGCACAATGATGATGGGTGACCCACATGGTGATGTACTTAGTTGAATGACACCCTATTCCAGAAGTTGTTGCAATTGTTTCTTCACATCACTTGATTCTATAACAAACTGCCTGTACATCCCAATATTTGGCAATGGGGAGTCTGGCAATAGCTGGATTTCATGCTCCACTTCTCTGTTAGGGGGTAACCCTTTAGGCTCTCATAACATGTCCTTGTATGCCTGTAACAACTTCTCCAATTGATTTTTTTGTTTCATAGTACAACCCTCTAAGGATGCCTTGCCTCTTATTGACTCCTCTACAGACTGGACTTTCTCTTAAAAACAATAAAACATACTTCTTACTGGAACTAGTCAATTTCTTGGCCTAGTTGACACTTACCAATGAAATTTTTGACTTGCCTTTGTGCATGTTGATGATGAATGATTTTCCATCCTTGATGAGCCGGTACTGGTTAGCTCTCCTCATGAATATTGCATCACACATTTACATGTATGGACTCCCAAGCACGACTCCACGTACATCAAGGGGAACCACATCCAGATCTACTTCATCAATAAAATCATCACTGATAGCAAATCTAATTTTGTGATGTTTTGTTACCTTCAACTTTGCATCCTTATGTACTCATCCCAGTGGATATGGATTTGGATGATCTGAACTTCTATCCCCAACTTGTTGACCAGATCTACTGCAATGAGATTTTCCTGTGATCCCAAGTCAAATAGAGCATCAATCTTCATCTTCTTGACCTATATCTTTACATGTAAGAGTTTGGTCATTTATTTCTCTTCATGTTGCTGAAGGCTACTCAGATTCACCTCCTTCTGCACTAATGTATAGATGATCTTCTCATCCACATCTGAGTTGATTTCAACTTGGTTGATCAAATTAGTGGCCATGATATTATTCTTCTTATTATCGTTCTTCTTCTTCTTCAGGTTTAGCTCTAGATGCAACTTTGAGCACTTCTCCTCTATATGTCCATCAATGTTGCAGTGGTTGCAGTGGTTTCTAGGATCTTTGCATTGGTGTGTTGTGGTTGTCGTCTTTTTATCTTTCCCCCTTTTTTCTTCTTCTTCCCATCCTTAGAAGTGTCTTCTTGCTCCTTTTGCTTTGATCCACTTGTTTGCGCTCTTTTTAGGCCTATGTTCTCTAGGTACCATGCTTGTACACAAGCCTCGTCCACCATTTTGGGCTTGAACATCATCACTTTCTCATTTAGATGGCAGTGTAGACCCCCAAATTACTTGAGGAGTACATCTGGGTTCTTTGGAGAGATATCCAACATTATATCCATCTTTCCGAATTTTGTGGTGTACTCTTGCACGCTTTGACCCGGCTTTTGCCTGAAGTAATGCCATCAGATCCACTTTTCTTCCACATACCCAGTGGGATAAAACTATGACTTAATGAGGGTTTTGAAATCCTCCCACTTAGTCACTGGAGCTTCTCCCTACAACCTCAAGGTTTCCGTGTGGCTCTCCCACCAAGTCAGTGCATGGCCCTCCAAATCCAATTGCGCGAATGAGATCTTTTGCCCTTCCTCGATCTGATGGACACCGAAATAAACTTCTAGTTGTTGCAACTAGTGGTTCAGCTTTAGAGCATCGATCTCACCATGGTATTGCTTGATATTGACTTTTTCTTCCACTTTAAATAGGGATTACTTCACAACACCCAAAATGGGTATATGTTTTCTAGGTTCTTTCATCGGTTGTTTTTTTGCATCTTCACGATCTCTTGATCCCCCTTCTAATTTATCCTCTGCATTTGAACCCCCTTCTTCTCCAAATATCCCCATCTTATTTCTTAGGGCTGCCATGAGGAGTTTGACATTGGGGTTTATATCTGCGACTTATTCTTTGAGCCATGAAAACCTCACCTCTATAGGATCACGTGGTTTGCTTACAGATTCGTTACCCATGATTAGGGTTTTACGATTTTCAGCCCTACCGATCTAGATCCTTAAAATCTCCTAAAAATAACCAAAGAAACCTGCTCCAATTCCAAATGATCTATAAACTATCATGGATATTCCATTGGACAACTCCTCACAACATATCGGATAATATTATATTTAAAAGATAAGATTCTACACTATTATAGTTTTATTTAATTTCTAGATCTGTAAAATTAACTATAATTAGCACATTCATGTAAAAGTAAATCAAGAAAAAAAAGTAGAATATGAAAAAATAATGTCACACACACATAATACACAAGATATTCTCTCTGGGAAACTCTTTTGGTAGAAAACCTAGCTGGAAGGTGAGGTTTCTTCTCTCTCTTCCTTTGTCTGGAAATATGGTAGTAGATACAAAGAAGTAATGCATGTGGCCCATGGGCTGCTATAGTGAACAGATATTCTCTATGTGCCCTAGCTCCTATCTCTCCTGGCTATCTTTGCTTAGCTATGGAACAAAAGGCTCTCGAAAGAATGGAATGCCTCTTCCTCCTAGTAGCCTGGTTATAACAGAACCTGATAGCCTACTAGTGGTTAAGTTTGACTACATCAACACTTAATTAGAGTTAGAAAATATACTCTTTTAGAGTCTTTTGCATCACAAACATGTGGCTATCCCCTTTTCCATGAATAGTGGGGGCTAACGCGGCATCCTCCCGAACTATAGGTGTGAAAATAGGAAGGTCGACTTCTAAGTTGCATAACTTTTGCATACCGACTATGATTGATGTGATTCTTGCACTGTTGGAAATATTTCTTTGTGTAGAATAGCATGGAAAGGTGTTTCACTCAGCAAAAAAAAAAATTACCCCCAAAAAAAGTCGTTTGATACCTCAAAATGCTCCCAGAAAGTTTCAGACCTCGTTTCGCCAAACTGGGTCCCACCGGTAAAAACGATCTCATGAGCAAATTCCTCCACTTTTTCCACTCCAAATGAATAGAGATGGATGAAAAATAATATAATGATACAAGGAATGACTTAGTTGTTTTATTTGTGGGGAAGGGTTGGAGGGGGGGTGTGGGTGGTTATCAAATTGTACAAAAATAAATTTTAAAGACTTATGAATGCAAAGATGAAAGTAAGAAGAATTCCAAAAGTGGCTATGTTTTCCTTTTAGCATATTCATTTTTTTGTCAAGTTGTTTGTGATCCTCTAGGCTTGTCCTATGGCTTGAGGAGCCGCAACCCAAGGGCATCTAAGCCATCAAAGTCACCCGGGTATCGCACCCGCTCTGGGCCACACCAACCCTTAAACTGGTTGGATTTTTTAGCATGTCTCCTCCTCCTATCATAGGGCATAACCACCCCCCATGAGGTTTTATCATGTCTCGCCTTGCTGACAAGGCCCATCCTCAACCGGTTTTGCTAGTGGGACTTAACTCTAGCATATTCAACTTACTATTAGATTCCAAAATGAATTTCTAAACGGGACAAGTCCAAACATGTTTGGAAATGTCTCTTTCTTCTCTCTAAAGTATCTCCTAATTTGATAATGCCACTAGGGTACATGCACAAACACAATTCATCATGACCAAGAAGTAAATATATTGAAAAGGTCACCAATATTGAAAGGGACAATGTGTGTTAAATCCATAGTTCATGGCACAAAAAGTTGCTAAGAGGTGTGGAAAACTACCTCCTTCAATTGTTGGGGCAACCCTTACAATCCTTGTGTTATAGAGTCGAGATGCACAAGTGGAACATTAACTAAGCTAGCAATGACTTGATGCTTATTCTTCAAACAAAGTTCTTAGAAATTTTTTCTTCTACCATCATTGAAAAAGATTATGGTCCCAATGAAATGGAAAGGCACATCACCATAAGGAAGTTTTAGATACAAAATTGAGTCGCAATGGGCCAAATGGTTCATTAATTGAGTCATTACATAAAAAGGGCTCAATAGCCCATAATAGAATTTCTAAATGGGCACAAATAATATTCAATAAGGAATAATAATACAAATATTGATTGAAAGGCAGTAGAAGATAGCTTTTACAATACCAAAGAAACACGTCATATGCAAAGGACACAACCCTATCTAACAAATAATGTAATTTATGTTCATTATATTTTATCGTTCTTTGAAATGCTTCATCCTCAAAGTAGTTGAAGAAACTTAATAATAAGATGTTCAAAGCTATAAACAATATTGTTAGATTTTATATAGATTGATCCACCTTAGGTTGATCTTCATTGGTACTATTTGCCATTATTTGGAATGAACTTATTATAATGCACTTGTAGGGATGAATTTAATTTGGATACAAAGTTGTATTGTCTAGGCTATGGATGATGTTGATAGGTTCACTAGTTATTGTGATGGCACTTGATTAAGATTCTAATAATGTATCCCTATAACTTGAATTTGTTTGATAACATGTTTAGGATTTCCTTTATCGTCTTTAGGTTTTAAATCTTCATCATCTACTTGTGTTGTTTTCCTGATCATTGGTATATCATGAATAACGACACTTAGACTTTCATCTTGATTTTAATTTCTCAACATTTCTATATATACAATTTGTACTTTAGTAAATAAAGATATCTCTAATTCAATTTTGATAAATAGGTGTCGTTGTGTCAATAACTTGTATTTTCATATTTTTCCCATCACTTTAATTTTTTCACTTTGTTAACAAGGAGTCATTATCAATTTCTAGAAAAAAAAATGTTTTTTCATTTTAATGGACAAATTTCTTCATTAAAATTTGTTTTTTTAAAACTTATAACTTTTTTTTTTAAGTATTTTATTATATTTCTTCATTTGTGTATTAGATCACTCTCAATAGTATTTGATTCATGAAATAGCTTCTAACAAAACTCCATTATAATATCATGCCAAGTTATATTTTTTTTAAATATTAAATATTTCTTATTAAAAAAGCTTATATTTTAATTTATATTAAACTATAATTATATCATATTAAATTTATATATACCATTTTAAATTAATATTATAAATTATAATCATTTATTAATTATAATTTAATAATTTATATAATTTTTTACTCTAATCTAAATATTTAATAGTATTTAATTTCAGAATTTATAAATATTTCACTAACTCAAAATTAATACCATACATGTTCTCATATAAATTAACACGTCTTTCGAATATATCTTCTCCTCGAATAATGCAATGCCTTTGAAAAATCCTTTTTCATTTTCATTGGTATGCATTCTTAATGTCTTTCTTCACTTCACTAAATAATCCATTTTTAAATACCTTCCTCACTTTACTAAATATTTCATTATTTCAATGCAATGAATGTGACCTGGATTTATTAAATGACACCTCTTTTTGTGGCTTTCTGGTATAGTATATAGAGTATAATTTTATATTTATAAACTTTTTAAAAATATCTTATAAGATATTGAATATTTATTTTAGTTTTAATAATGTAGTATTTTTATTATCAATAGATGTTTGTCTTGAGAGATGATGACTCATGGCCTATGATAAGAACAATAAAATTTGAAATTTTTTTTATTTAATCAAAATTTTACTAGTTTATGGTATGAATATGTTATGATAATTACACATTTTTAGTAGGCAAAATAACAAGTTACAAATGTTATGATTTTATGGTCTACTAAAAATAACAAGTTACAAATGTTATGATTTTATGGTGGATATTAGTAGTTTAATATCATATTTTTAAGATTCAAATGAATGTATTGAAGTTCATTAAGCTTAAGGCAATTTTCAAGCTACATTACAATTAAAATTTTACATTGAATATATTTTCTTAAAAATAGATTAGGTTCACTTAAGTTTGTTGAGGTTTTAATTTTTTTAAGGTTATAAACATTTTAAAAATAAATAACTAAACTTGAACAAACAATTCATTCATTCAATCTTTCTCTGGCCTTTTAGTACCCTAATGATCCCTTCCCTCTCTTGCAATGATATATCATGAGCCTTATTGCATCCCACCTAAGATTATGTATCCAACCATATGTCACATGCCCCAATCAACAAGGACTCCTCCTTCAAAATCATGACTTACAAACTCTGAAAATTCCTAAACTCAAAGGAACCCCTACTGCAGCAAATCCGAATCTACTTCACCTACTTGATTTTTCTAAATTACATTCATTAAGTTATTCTTCTAATTATTGAAGAAAATTACTTCTGCAACCTACACTAATTAAATATTTGATCTCATGAAACAGAAAACAGAGCAAAGAACAAGATACATAGGACACACTTATTTTTGGACACAATAGTCCCCGGAAAAACCCAATGCAGGAAAACCGGTACAACAATTCTGAGGGTTTATTATTATGCAGGAAAAATATCTGAACACAAATCTAGGATGTTCATCTAGAAATCCCTTACAAAGAAAATACTGGTGGAAAATCTAAGTGAGTTTTACCTCACTTCACCCAGCAGAATTCCGGTTGATCCGGCACAACCCCGACTAACCCCAACTATTTCTGCGTTGGCCCTGCGTCAACCCTATGTCGCCTTCTCTTCCCTCTGTGTTAGCTCTCTCGACTGTTCTGACAGTTTCGATAGTTCCCGGTAGTTTTGGCAGTTCCGACAGTTCCCGGTAGTTCTGGAAGTTCCGACAATTCTGGATTTTGCGTGATAGGTAGTTTTTTTTCATCAGCTCTCCTGGAAATTCTGGATTCAGCATGACAATTATCTTTTTTTTGTCAGATCTCCCAATAGTTCCCTACAGTTCTGGAATTCCTCGGTAGTTTCGGTTGTTTCGACAGTTCTGGATTCTGCATGATAGACAACGTTCTGTGTCAACTCTCCCGGCTACTGCAATCCCTCACTGCAAGCTCTCTCCTCCTCTCTATTTTGTATCTTTCGGAAAGTCCTTCTCCCAGATTCTCTCTGCCCCTCAGCTGCAATATCTCCCCAAACTATTTTCCCCCTAAGAACTTGTCACCTCAGAAAATCAATTTCCTCAATCTCTCTGTGTGTGTTTCCAAATGAACCCCAAGCCTCCATTTTATACTTTTCATGTTACATCTTCAACATTCGAGATTAAGTCTCTAATCAATGGCTAAGATTAAAACATGACTTGATCCACCTTCCAGATCATTCTCACCCATATTTTGAGTAATACCCATTAATATTTTAATTTTTGTAAGTTTAGATTTAGGAACCCCATTAAAAATATTAATTATTTTAATAAAATACAATCTGGGTGGAATTTCGCCAAACGGTTTCTGTTAGAACTCATGTGCCTTAGCCTCTCCACCAATTTTTGAGGCTAGAGCACTTCCAATGGTACCAAAATCTAACACTCCCTCTTAGCGAGGAAAGTTCTCTAGCAACAATGTCCACCTGCATGTTGTTTTGTTTCTGAAGCACCTCCTTTCTGCAATGTTGTTGCCACCAAGACTGTGTTGCTGCTGTTGTTTTACTGCTACCCATGATGTTTTCACTGCCACTGCTGCATCTGTACTACAACTCCCTCTCAAACATTGCATCTACTATGCTGCTAACACTGCATCCGTACTGCAACTCAGCTGTTAAGAGAAGCAACTGAAAAACATCCAAAATTAGTTGAACTTAACTGTGTTCAACATAATACAATGAATATTGGAATGTGACTGTTGCTGATTCTGACGCTCTGAATATTATGCATTATTGCTGACTCTTTCACTACGCCAACTTCACTACTGCCAACCTTAGTCTGCGTTGATCAATCTATGGTCCCCAGCTACTACATCTATCCTCCAAACACTCCACTGCATTATCTGACACTAAGTCCATCTCGCTACTGATGAATCTTGGTCTCCCGTAGCAAGGAATTGATCCAAGAGGTGGACTCCTCAAGGATCCTGCCCACATGTAGTCCTCCTGCTACAACTCAATATCGCCCCATCTCCCTCCTGGAGATGCATGGGCACTCATGAAAAACTCATCCTCGTCAAATCTTTGTTGAAGCAACCTTAGGATCATGTTTCTCATACTTGTCATTTTTCTTCAAGGGACACTGGGATGCATAGTAGCCCAACTCACCACAACTGAAACATTTCACCTTGAAATGTCCTTCTTTCACTTCGGCTTCTGTTGTCCCTTCGATGCCAGAGTCGTGCTTTCCTCCTCCTCCTTTTTTTTTGATCCACTCCCACTACTGCCACTTAGGTTGACCTTCACTAGGTCCCTCCTTAACTCCTCCTAATGAAGAGTCGCCCACATCTCCTCCCATGAAGGTAGTTTTTCTCTGCCTAATATGCTTTGGACAAAAACTTTCCATTCATCCAAGACTCCAGTTAGGGCTATCCTCACCATCGTGCTTGGTTGAGGAGTGGACCCCACTACATCAAGCTGGTCTCTAGTGTCCTGAAGACGCTGAAGATAGAGGTTCACCCCTTCACATTTTTGCATCAAATTCCGTTGCATATTCTGCTCCAAATACATCTTCTATTGTTCAGAAGAGCCTTCATATAGAGAAGACAAGGCTTCCCACATCTCCCGGGATGTATCCTTGCCCTGGAAGTGTGAGACCACATGATCTCAAACTCCATCGAGAATGAGCCTCTTTGCCTTCCCCTGCTCGGCTTTGTACTTCTTCTTTTGATCATTGTCAGTAGGAACAACTACAACACTATTGACGTAGGTTTCGATACCATGTTCCTCTAGAACAACTATGATTTTGGTCTTCCATATATGACATAGTTGGAATCACCTTCCAACCTGTCCTGATCTCTGAGCCTATGTGATGCCATCTCACCCAATTATTGAACTAACTCCTCTAGCCACTGCTTAGCACTAATCAACTACTCAACAAGTGAGAAATTCAAACTTTCTAGTGAAAGGTTCTCTAAGGAGAAAATTCCCCTTCTATGCATCTTCATTCTTTTCCAGTGGATTTCTGCCCGGGTAGAAACTGCACCCTTCAAGCACTGCACTAAGGCTCTGCGTCACTCCCTCATCCTATGAAAACTTACGAACTGGAAATCGTACCTCTTTCGTCTCACTCAGAGAGAGATTTCCTCAGATCTGCTTCTCGACAAGGACTGCACAATCCCTTCAAGAGGATTCTAATTGCTGCCAAGTGCAGCTTTCGGCCTCACTGCTCAGCACTGGATTTTCTCTTCCTCTTTCAAGATCAATGCTCCGATACCATGTGAAAATGCCTAGACTTGAAGGAAACCCTAATGTAGCGAATTTGAGTCTACTTCACCTACTTGATTTTTTTTAATTACATTCATCAAGTTATTCTTCTGAATACTGAAGAAAATTACTTTTGTAGCCTACACTAATTAAATATTTGATCTCATGAAACAGAAAACTGAGCAAAGAACATGATACATAGGACACACTTATTTTTGGACACAATAGTCCCTAGAAAAACCCAATGTGATAAAACTGATGCAACAGTTCTGAGGGTTTATTATTATGTAGGAGAAACATCTAAATACAAATTTAGGATGCTCATCTAGAAATCCTTTACAGAGAAAATACTAGCGAAAAATCTGAGTAAGTTTTACCTCACTTCACCGGGCAGAATTTCAGCTGATCCGACAAAAGACTGGCTAACCACGGCTATTTCTACGCTGGTTTTGCATCAACCCTGCGTCACCTTCTCTGCCCTCTGCATCAACTCTCTTGGTTGTTCTAGAAATTCCGAGCAGTTCTGATAGTTCTTGGCAGTTTTGACAGTTCTGGATTCTACGTGACAGACAATTTTTTGGTGTCATCTCTTCCGGCTACTGCGCTACCTCTGTGTCAGCTCTCCCAGTTATTCCGGTATTTCCCGCAGCTCCCAGCAATTTCGGTTGTTCCGACCATTCTGGATTCTGCGTGACAGACAACTTTTCTGCATCAGCTCTCCCGACTACTCTGGTGCCTCTCTGCAAGCTCTCTCTACCCCTTTGTTTTTTATTTTCCGGAAAGTCCTTCTCCTGAATTCTCTCTGCCCCTCAGCTACAATATCTCCCCAATCCATTTTCCTCCTAAGAACTTCTCACCTCAAAAAATCGATTTCCCCAATCTCTTTGTGTGTGTTTCCAAATGAGCCCCAAGCCTCCATTTTATACTTTTCCTATTGAGTCTTCAACGACTGATATTAAGTTTCTAATCAATGACTAAGATTAAAACATGACTTGATCTTCCTTCTAGATAATTCTCACTCATATTTTGATTAATACCCATTAATATTTTAATTTTCCTAAGTTTAGACTTAGGAACCCCATTAAAAATATTATTTATTTTAATAAAATACAATCTAGGTGGAATTTCACCAAACAGTTTATTGGTTCTTTAAAACTCATGTGCCTTAGCCTCTCCACCAATTTTCAAGGCTAGAGCACTTTTGATGGGACCAAAAACTAACACAAACTACAATCACAATTCACTGGCTTCTACAGTACACACATAGATCATAAGACATATATTTACATGGAAACTCATATGGGACAAGACCATCGGACAACTTCTTTGTTATATATGAATGTAAACACTAAACTACTATTACATCAATTACTAGCACGAACCAGAAGAAGACACCCAATGCCTAATATTTACAAGCACGAACTTGAAGGAGACTCCTATCCCTTGAGATGTAAAGACACCAACCTGAAGGAGACTTCAATCCCTTGATTTATAGATACCAACTATAAGGATACACCTATCCTTTGATATTTTTAGGCACTAACCTGAAGGAGACACCCTTACCCTGAGATGTATAGGCATTAACTTGAAGGAGACTTCGATTCCCTAATTTAAAAGCACCAACCTAAAGGAGACATATCCCCTAATATTTATAGGCACCAACCTAAAGGTTACTTTGATCCCCTTATTTAAAGGCACCAACCTAAAGGTTACTTCGATCCCCTAATTTATAGGTTCCAACTTGAAGGATACATCAATCCCCTAATTTTAAGGCACCAACTTGATCTGCCTATTAGATCCCTTTTTTGTCACATTTTCAAACTATAGCCACAGGTATTCCATCTAATCTTACTCATAAACACTCATTGATATTTTGGTTTATATTTGTTTGTTGTTGATCCAATAAGATCTCTAATCTTATCTTCAACTCTCTAGAGTTTGATATGAATTACTCAACATTCACACCAACTAACCTCCTCTCGTACTTGTTGTCCTACTACCATCACACTTGTTGTCTTAGTAATCATACTTGTTGTCTCGTGTCGAAATCATACTTGTCCTTGCAATAACACATGTTTCCACTCTAGTTTGTTATTACACAACCACATATACATTTGTTACCACTTTGCTTCGTTCTTACACATTATTGTTGTCACATAGTCTCCACAAATTTGTTAACACTGATTTGATATTACATAGTCACATGTGCATTTGTTTCCACTGTTCTTTGTTGTTACACATTATTTTCGTCACACAATAACCACACATTTTTTGCCACTCTGCTATGATGTTACATAATCCCACTATCACTTCCTACCACTCATTCAACAAACAACCTTGTTGTCCTTGCATGCACACACCAATAACATTACACACACACTTATAATGTTCTTCAGTATTTACATTTGTTGTCATTTAACATACACATTTGTTTTCTCTCTCACTTTGTCTTGTTGACATTTTCACACCTATAGTCTTCAGTGTCCATACTTGTAGCCTCATCATACTAACTATCACAACACTCACACTTGTTGTTCCTCTTACATTTTCACAGTCACATCTGCGACACACTAGCTAGATTTACTTGACCATATATTGATATTTTCTTTTTTCTCAAATTTAAATCAATCCATAGTTTAGACCCATGGTAATGTCCCACAATATTAACCCATGGTATTTACATTGAGTCCAACAACAAGGTAAAAATTATTTTCCTACTTCCACATGACTACGGGAAAAACCATAAGTTAACAATACTAAACATGAGCAAAGATATCAGCTACAACTCCACATTGGTGTTCCAAAGTTTGGTTGTAACTTCACAACAGGCATTGCAACTTCACACACATGTTGCAACTCTCGTTTTTCCAAATCTTGTTGCTACAAATCCGACCCCAGTCATTGTTACTGCAAAAACTGCACCACCATTCACGACATATTGAAGTTGCTACAACTCTCGAACTTTCATTTCATTAATTTAATTCCCATATTTTCTCATGTTCTAACTCACGTTGCTACAACTTTGACCCCATTCATTATTATTGCACTTTGGCACCAAAATTCCTGATGATGATTATGCTGCAACATCCCTGGACATATGAAGCTGATGGAACTCATGGACTTCCATTTCATTGGTGCGATTCCCAAATTTCCTCATGTCCCAACCCCCATTGTTGTAACTCCTACTATTGCAACTCCTGTTGTTGCAACTCCAAACCATTTTCACTACCATAGTCACACATCTACTCACAAAATCATTGTCACTGTCAAGAAGATTATCAATATTTGTGTCACCATCACTATATTTATCACCGACTCCACTCATTTCATGAGACAACTATGCTAATTTCTCAATGGAAAAAGTTTAGATAGCAACTTTCTTCTTAGTTTAGAATTCTCTTCACTAGCATTTGTCCATACATGTCCAATAACCTTTCCAAGTGGTAATTCTTTCAAATACTTTGAGTTGGTGTTGCTTCCAATGCAGCCTCTTCATTGCTAACCATTGGCAAGTGATGGAGGGAAAACAACATTCTTCCTATCCATCTTTCCAACAATATATTGTGAGCTTCCAGACTTCGAAATGCTCTATATTGCTTGAGTTACTTTCCAATCTTAGCCCCAGCCAGCTATTGAAAATGTAACTAGTTTCAGTCTTCATAATTGTTGTACTTATTTCAATATGTATCCTATGTAACAAACAAGAAAAGAAGAAATAAAATTATTAATATTATTAAAGCATGGGTTTCATGTTCATTATTGATGGTCTTGTCACACGGAATGGGTTATATTTGCGGACAAATCCAACCTTCCTAGGAGTCTAAGACTCTCTAATGACAAACAAACCAAACAAGAGCTATCCTTCTCTAGATAAACATCATTCTACGAGAATTCAAATGTTTTCG
>APFE030676178.1:3908-54933 GCA_000404065.3 Pinus taeda | reverse complement strand
CCCAATGAAGAATGATGAAAAAGTGGATGGCTCCATCATAAAGCGAATGATGCCACAGTAAAGAAAATGGTAGGTTGAAAGAATATGATGATAGAGGGGATGGTGCATCAACAAAGAAAATGGTAGGATGAAAGAAGATGATGATAAAGAGAATGATGTAGTAGTAAAGGGAATTACAAGAATGATGAAGACATAAATAAGAAAGAAATATGGTGGAAACATAGGAATGAAGAAGAAAGAAGAAAAGCAAGGTAAAAAAAATAAAACTTATTTGTTGATGAAAAATAGTGTATCCATGAAAATTTAATCCCTAAAAAGTTTAGTGGTTCCTAATTTTTTGGTTCTTATTGTTTTTTCATAATGGAAAGGAAAAGGTATTGATATAGTGTTTGTATAGAAACTAGATTGGCCTAAATAGAAATTTGTAATTGTATGTATATGAATCAATGATGATGTAAATCCTATGAGGCATGTATACCCCCAAATTACATTGAAAATTTGTTGTGTTCTAAAAGACCACTTAATCAATTTAATAAGGTTTATGGTTAGCCAGAACCACTGATGTAATATATTGTTTGTGGTAATCATAAACAACAAAAAACATGTGATGTGATGTATTTTTTGTTGTGTGAAGAAACCATAAAATCCATTAATGTTTTAGGTGTACGTTTTAACCCCGTACAAAAATTACCTGCATACGAATTCTAAAAACAGAAAATAAACAATGGTGAGAGAATAAAACATAAAACATATATACACAGATATTTTCCCCTGGATCCCAAAATTGGGACTACCAAATTGATTTTTCATTATATTACTTTCAATGTTACGATACATATATATACATGTTGAAGCATCCATAAACCCTAATCCATTAATCTTGGATTAGAACATAACCATAATTTCCTTGAACGGATCTACAAAATACCATGGACAAAAAACCATTGTGCCAAAAACCATGTGCGAAATACATGCACAAAACCATAGGTAGGTTCACCCACCTAATATAGGGTCTAAAAAAATTCCCCGGGCCTTGCCCTAAACCCCGTGTAGGAGGGCTACCTTCCCCCCTGTGACCCCCCCACATGTGGGGTAGTCATGGAAAGAATATAACAAAACCCAACATTCTCCCACTTGTTTTCTTTCCACACGAGGCCACATGAGAGCTTAGTCATTGATCTAGCCTTACAATTCCCATTGTTTCTCTACACCAAGAGAACTTCTCAGTGCTCAAAAACATTTTCAATGCATCTGTAGTATTCTTCAAAGTGTCCACCTTTACCAGCAACACCTTTTTGTCCTCAACTATATCCCTCACAAAGTGATACTGAACATCAATGTGCTTTGTCTTGGAATGATAAGAAGGGTTCTTTTCAAATAAATTTGAACTTTTCTTGTCACAGTCTATCCTTATAGCGCGTTGTACTAACCCTGTACTTGAACACAATCTCTGCAACAAAACTGCTTCCTTGCTTGCATGAGTGGCTTCCATGTATTATGCCTCTGTAGTTGAAAGTACCACTACAATTTGTCTCTTACTCATCCAACTGACTACACCTCCAAATAGGTTAAACACATACCCACTTGTAGATCTTCTATGATCTATATCTCCAGGTAGTCTGCATCAACAAAGCCATGAATGTACAAAACTCTGTCCAATCCTAGTCTTCCTTGGTAGCACAAACCATAATCACTAATGCCATGCAAATACCTGAAAACCCACTTCACTGTTGTCCAATGTTCCTTCCCTAGTTTTGACATAAACCTACTCAATAATCCCACTACATGTGCAATATCTGGTCTAGTACATACCATTTCATACATCAAGCTACCGACTACACTTGCATATGGAACACGGGACATGTCGTCTTCCTCTTCTTGTGTCTTGTGACATTGTTCAGCAGATAACGTTACACCTACAGGAATAGGAACCTTCACCGGTTTACTATCCTGCATATTATACCTTTGCAATATTATCTCGACATACTTCCTCTGGTTTAACTAGAGCTTCCTCTTTGTCTGATCTCATTTTATTCTTGCATCCAAAATATAGTTTGAAGCACAAAGATATTTCATTTCAAATTTGGAGGACAATTGGGTCTTCAAATCCTCGATAATTTCTTTGTCATTTCTAGCCAGCAACATATCATCCACATACAAGACCAGATAAATAACACGATCACCAATTCATTTAAAATACACATAGTGATCTTCTTTTCTTCTAGTGAAGTCAAGTCCTCGTATAAATGTATCAAATTTTTTATACCACATCCTTGGTGACTGTTTTAACCCATACAAAGACTTTTTTTAACTTGCATACCAGTTCTTTCTTACCCTTCACTACAAATCCTTCAGGTTTCTTCATGTACATCTCTTCTTCCAAATCCACGTGAAGAAATTTTGTCTTCACATCCATCTGTTCGACCTCAAAATCAAAATAAACAACAACAGATAAAAGTAATCTAATAGAAGCTACCTTGGAAACAAGAGAAAAAATATCACCAAAATCAATTCCCAACACCTGGGAATAACCTTTTGCTAACAACCGAGTTTTGTATTTCTCCAACTTTCCTTTTTCATTCATATTCTTCTTAAATCCCATTTGTTGCCATTGGATTTCCTTCCAACTGACAACTCCACCAAATCCCAATCCTCATTTTTGTGCAAATATGCCATTTCATCAACCATGGCCTCTTTCTAGAGTTTTCCATTCTCTTAATCTACTACTTTCGTCACATTTTTGGGATCATCATCAATAATAGATAAAGAAGATTTTGAACAGAAAGCAGATGGACTATACATTTTTGGATGCCTTCTTTCTCGGACTAATCTTCTCACAACCAGAGTTTGTGGCTCTTCATCTTTTGATTCCTCTTCTACTATAGAGTCTAATTCTTCCTCCTTTAGCTCAAACTCTATCTTCTCAGGTTCCTTTGGTAGGAATTCATATTTAATAACATCTTTCACCTCTCTAAACACCACATCTCGCCTATACACAACCTTCCTTGTTTCTAGGTTCCAAAGCTTATAACCTTTTAAACCATCCTTATTCCAAATAAAGATGTACTTTTTAGACTTACTATTCAATTTTGTTCTTTTCTCCTTTGGAACATGTACATATGCATCACATCCAAATACCCTTAGATGTGAGAGAAGGCTTCTTACCAGCCCATACCTCTTTCGGATTCTTATCCTCCAATGATGATGAAGGTGATCTGTTGACTAGGTAACATGTAGTCTCCACTGCCTCTACCCAGAATTCATGTCTTAACCCCACGCCATTGAGCATGCTTCATGCCTTTTCCATCAACGTATTGTTCATTCTTTCTGCAACTCCATTTTGCTAAGGTGTGTATGGAGTATTCTTATGTCGTTCTATACCACACTTATTACAGAACTCTTCAAATTCCTTCTTGCAAAACTCTCCATAGTTATCTGTCCTCGACACCTTTATCTTCTTCTCTGTCTTGTTTTCCACAAGAACCTTAAATTCTTTGAACCTATCAAAGACTTCATATTTCTTCCTGAGGAAATATATCCATGTATTCCTTGAGAAGTCATCTATAAATGATACATAGTACACAAAATTACCCAATGATGGAAATAATACATAGTACACAAAATTACCCAATGATGGAACTGACACAGGTCCAAACACGTCATTGTGCACAAGCTCTAATATATGTTTCAACCTCTTAGCACTAAAGGGGAAACTTACTCGATTTTGATTCCCATATACACAATGTTCATAGAAATCAAAATCCATAGAGAAATTAGACGTACCTTCTATCATACCATTACCATGAAGTATTTGAAGGCCCTTCTCTCCAATATGTCCAAGCCTTTAATGCCATAACATAGTCTTTTATCCAGATACCACTAGATTTTCTGCTCCACTTTCAGGAACCATAGAATTGTTGCACCCATAAATAACAGTGCTACCTTGGAGATTGTACAAATTTCCAATCTGAAGTCCCTACATCAATACCAGTGCTCCTCGAACCATCTTGCAGGTATCTTTCTTGAACACTGTTTTACACCTACATCATCCAACTCGCTTACAAAAATCCAATTTTTGGCCAATGCAAGAATATGAAAACCACCCAGAAGTGTTCTAACCCTTCCACATTGAAAGTTCAACTTGAGTTTTCCATGACCAACGATTCTAGCCTTCCTATCATCCCAAAGAAGACATCACAACCATCATATTTCTCATACTCACATAACCACTCTCCATGGGGAGTGAAGTGAAAGGATGCACTTGAATCAATCACCCATGCCTCATGATCTACATGTGTACTTGAAGAAGCTAGGTACACATCCCCACCTTCATATGAGGTGGTTTTCACCTCTATAGAAGGAGCATCATCAGATCCCTTTCCTTTCTCAAGAGATTTATATTTACAATCCCTTTTGAAGTTCCCTTCCCTTCCGTATTTCTAGCACACCTTTACAGGTTTTCCTAGAGATTTAGATCTCCCTCCAAATTTAGATCTCCCACTCGAGGAATTATTTTTATTTCTGTTCTGGGACCGTCCTCATATAGACAAGGCATCACCATTCCGGATCTCCATATTTTTCTGTCTCATCACCTCTGGCAGCAAGGATGTGACTATTTCATCAAACTACAAGGTAGTTACATTTCTACCTATTGCATCAACCAAACTATCCCGCGAATCTGGTAGAGAACAAAAAAAAATGATGCACTTATATTCATATGAAATTTTAATATCAAAAGATAATAACTAGCTTACCACAGTATTAAATGCATTCAGATTCTCTGTCACCGAGTATCCATCTTTCATCCTCAGGTTATACAACTTTTTCAGTAGGAATAATTTATTCACTAGATACTTAGATTAGTATAAAGTCCCTAACCTTTCCCACAAATCCTTTGCAGAAGCCTCCCCTGATACATTCAGTAATACTGAATCTAAGACACATAATTGTATTGTGCTCGTTGCCTTCCGATCCAACTTCTACCAGTCTTCAGCTGTCATTGTTGTTGGTTTAGTACCTGGATCTATCGCAATCCATTGATCTTTGTCACCAACAGATCCTCCATCTTGAGTTTCCACAACTCAAAAAATTGACCATTAAATTTATCAATCTTTATCTTTCCACTAATCGCCATCTTCTTTCACCACAAGAATCGATCCCACAGATCTCCCACAAAACAGGGTCTATCACAAGCCCAAGCAAAAACACCTCAACAGCAAATGCATCCCCTTGAAGCCAAAACAGCTTCGATACCAATTACATGTTTTAACCCTATACATAAATTACTTGCATATGAATTCTAAAAACGTAAAATAAATAACGTCAAGAGAATAAAACATAAAACATATATACACAGATATTTTCCCCTGGATCCCAAAACTAGGATTACTAGATTGATTTTTCATTATATTCCTTTCAATGTTACAATACATATATATAAATGTCGAATCATCAATAAACCCCAATCCATTAACCCTGGATTAGAATATAATTGTAGTTCTTTTGATCGGATTTACAAAATACCATGGAAAGACAACCATCATGTCCAAAACCATGTGTGAAATCCATGCACAAAACCAGTAGGTCTGCCCACCTAATATAGGATCCAATTTTTTTTCTTGGTGCGCTGCCCCAGACCCCATGTAGGGGGGCTACCGCCCCCCCGCATACCCCCCTATGACCCTCCAGTAGCACCTAATGCAACGTACAGGGGGTACTTCCACATGTGTGATAATCATGGTAATAATATAACACAACCCAACATTCAATAAGTAGAAACCACAAAAGCCACTTGATGTGATGTATTGTTTGTGGTAAGAAGAAACAAGAGAAACCACTAATGTTTGTGGTTAATAGAAATCATGTGTTGTGATGTTTGTGGTAAGCACAAGCCACTTGATGAAATAATTGTGGTAAGTAGAAACCACTTTAGGATTTTAATGGTTGATGGTAAGCCAATGAAAAATCTGTAGGTGTAATTGTTATGTGTAATTCAAATAAAATCCAAGATGTGGTTATAGATAATCCAAAGAAACTCAAGAAGATGATTGTTCATGATGTAGGGGGAGAGAAATTGTTTATTTTTTTGTAGGTATAAGATGAAAACTGAAGAAGATCAAGGATGAAGAATGAACAAGACCAAAGATCACAAAATACCTAATATGAAGACAAAGAGTATACAAGTTGAAGATGTGTAAGGGGCTAGTTTAGAGAGAGTCAAATAATGTATATTGAGATCACAAGTACTTTTTAAACGGGGATAACGAAGGAATAATTTCTACTCGTGGTATGAGAAATGAAGGTAATTAGGGATGAATATTTGTTTGAGAGATCCATCAAATATTTAAGAGATAATTATGGAGTTGGTTAAACTAAATATTAGTCACATATAGTTATATAAAGGATCATTTGTAAACTAAACGAAATATACAAGAAAATGGTACAATTTAATAGATTTATCTTTAATGGGTTTCTAGGTCACTATGCCCCTTGCTTCATATTTTTTTTCATGTATTTGTTATAGGCTATTAAGGCCAACAACACTTTCGCCATAGAAAAATAAAAGCAGTGTTGTGATAGAAAAGGGGTTTAACATGGAACTTGAAGATAATAGAAAACTGTCCTGAAAGAGGGGAAGGATGGTGCACCTTCGCCCGCTCTGCATTAACACTAAATTTGGCTAGGGATCTCATTGCCTACAGATGCCAAAGGGGGCTCTGACCTCATGCAACTTCCTTGCTCTACGAGAGACTCAGGAAATCCATAACTTCATATTTTTTGGCACCTTTTGGCACCTAATGTTAGGGTTGGTAATGTTCCTCTCTTGCCCATCACTAACTTTTGGCGGGTATGGAGGAGGATTTGGTAGATTATATGGATGACCCATATGTATTTATGCCCATCTAGAAAAAAACACCCTCTCCCCTGCCGAATGTGTTGCTTTCTACACTTCAAGTTACACATGTCGGTTACCCTAGGGTCAACTCGTTGGTTTAGCCTTCTTATCCTAGCTCCTCGTGACCGAATTATTCCTCACCTTCATAATCGATCGCCTCGTTAGGTTCTGGTTACCCTCCCCCTTCTCTGGCATCCCTACACTTCCTCCCACCTGTTTGGACTACAATTCTCCATCTTGTCTGCCAGGAAATGCTTCTACCCTCCCATCTATTGGTTTACCTCATTTCTCTATTTTGGATCAAGGTCACCCTACCTCAATACCCACCTTTGGTCCTCTAGTTTCCCAGTCGGCTCCCCCTCCCCTTCAACTCCCTACTCTCCTCTCATTTGGCTGTTTCGACAACCCTCCTATGGACTCGACTGAATGCATAATTGATCCTAGGGTTGATGATATACAAGACCCCCCCCCACCCTGAATCCTACTTTGCTCCTTAGGCAGATAATCCTTCCAAGTCCATGAAGAAATCGATGTGTGTTAAAGCCAGGAACAAGGGCATCTCCCTCAACTTTGGAGAAGGGCTTCAGATGGGGGATGTTATTGATACAACGAACAGGATTTTGGTCGGGAGAGTTCATAGCTACACATACTCCACTACAAGATTACGACAATGGATAATTGAAATTTGGTGGAATATCCTTTCTGAATTGCCATCAGTGACTACTCTCTCATGTGGGTGGTTTTCTCTCCAGTCGTAGTGAGAAGATTATACTTCATGGGTGCTCTCAAACTATTGGCACATTGAACTTGCACATGTCCTCCTCAAGAGGTGGAGTCCCATTTTCAACAGACAACAGGAGAAATTGGGGGCTGGTCCCAGATGGGTATGTTCACGAGGCTTGTCGTTACACTTCTAGTTTGAAGATATATTCACCCGCATTGGCAACACTCATGGAACCTATCTAGATTACAACAAATCTTATAATGTCTTGGGAAACATGTCACTGGAACGCGTCTTGGTTCATTTGGACACTTGGGAGGGTTTGAAGGAGAAAATTACATTACTTTGGAAGCATTTCACACTTATCTAGATACTTGACTATGAAGGGGTGCCCTTTAGATGCAGATGTTGTCATACGGTCAGTCATTTATAGAAGGAATACCCGCAGATTCTATCTGCCCCCTCTCCCGAGAATGCACCTAACAGTATTGGATAGGTAGACAAGTTGGGTTCACAGGAATAGTGGATGCCCAAAGCACTTGTAAATCAGTCTAAGGAAAAGGCTCGAGAGAAGAGGCAAGTGACTATTCTAGTTGATGCTCCCTCGCCTCCTCTTACTAGGTCTCGTGTGGCGACTGCTATAATGCTCACATTATGTAACCCTCCCTCCTGTACTTTTGTTACCTCTCTCTCTCATTCTGCATCTATCCAGTCATGCTCCATGTCTCAATTCATTTTGTCATCTGCATGTGCATCGCCTCCTCTAACCTGCCCCTCAATCTTTCCTCCTCCTATTTTCTCCAATATACATCCATCCTTCCTTGATCCTCCCCTATCTATCCCTTTAGCTAAGGCTTCGGATATTTCGCATCCCTCTCACTCCTACAACCTTCACTCCTTGGACAAATCTTCTTCCATGGATGCCTGTGGTATTGGTATCATCCCTCCTCCCAAGCTCTCCAAGGCCACTCATGGAAGACATTCCACTATCTCCAAGGCCATCCATCAACCTGGTATTGATGTGGCTAAGAGCATACCACTATCCATTGACTAGGTTCTTAGAGCACATAACACCCTCTCATTTCCCCCCCATGAAGTGTTTATCCCTTAGTTTTCATGGGATAGATAGCCCTGCCAAAAATATAGCCTTTAAGAGACTCCTGGAAACTGAATGGGTGGATGTCATATTCCTGCAAGAAACACTCGGCCTTATTGACTTGATTACCCCTGTGCTGGAATCCCTTGTATTTGAGTGGAAATTCCATGCCCTAGATGTTCGAGGGTGATCTGGGGGCATGCCTTTGGCTTCAACCCCATAGATATAAGGCTTTTAAATATTTGTGGAGGGATCGGATTTATCGGTGCATATATTTTCTCATCTAAATTGGGAAAGGAGCTAATATTGATCAATATGTGTGGCCCATGTCAAAACACGGCTTCATTTTGGGACCATTTTCTCAATACATCCCTCTTACAAGATGATAACATCATATTGGGTGGAGATCCTAATTTTTCTATTGGACATGCAGAGTGCTGGGGGCACAATGCTCATATTGACCCTTTATCAAACAACGTGGAAACTCTATTAGATAACCATTTGTTCATTGACATTCCCATGGCTCAACCTCAGCCTACTTCGAGGAACAAAAGGACTGGAGAGGCTATGCTGGCCCGAAGGCTGAACCAGTTCCTCATCAAAGAACCACTTATTGGGGTTCTCTCTAACTACAGACAATGGGTTGGGTCGATGGGTTTATCTGACCACTCTCCCATTTATCTTGAGATTATTGGTCATGTTCGCAAACCAAAAGCTCCCTTTAAGTTTAATGCCGCTTGGTTAAAAGACATGGACTACATCAAATTGGTCTCAAAATTTTGAAAGGCACACCCCTTGATACTAGACGATTTATCTCTAAAGGATTTGCCAAAAATCTTCTTAAACTTAAGCGATTAACCATCTATTGGGACAAAGGCAAGAGAAAAAAGAATGACATCAATCTTCTCAATATTGAACTTGAGCTTGCCAGCCTGGAAGATGGTGATGGGAGAGGATAGTCATCTGTTCAATCTAAATCCCATCTCATCGGGGTCAAAGCAGAAAGGAATGGGATTCTAAATGACAGAGAAGAAACATGGGGACTTAGGGGTCATGCCATCTAGGTACTAGATGGGGATGACAATACGAATTTCTATCATCAATGTTCAAATGGGCAAAGAGCGATCAACACCATCTGGTATATGACGAATGAGGAAGGTCATAGAGTTCATTCCTTCAATCAACTAGCATCGCTTAGCACATCAAACTTCAGTCAGCTTTTTGTAGAAATTTTGAATAATATGACACTTATTCATAGATATTATCCGGATTATACACTATTTGTGGAATCATGCATAATACATAACCTCCTCTATGTTGAACATCAATTTTGCACAATTAAGAAACAATCACATGTGCACATTGAAGCATCAATCACACATATCAACACAGTATATCATGGGGAAGCATGCAACTAAAAACACCCAACTATATGTATATTATATTGATTGAGAACATGTAACAATACATAGTACAATACTCCTCACAAGTACTCAGTACTATCTCCACCTGTTACACACAAACTAGCTTAGATCTGAATCAATCACTGGCTCAAATCACCTCCGCTACTTGCCTGCCTCCACTGCACAATCCTGCATGAGAATAGATGAGAATTTAATAACCAAACTCGTATTCCCTTGGTTTGTACCACACAATCCCACACCTGTCGGAAAAATCTAGTGTGTGATACCACGCAATCCTCATTGGCATTACTCAATCCATGCATGTGCAAATCTCATGCACAACTATAGTCACAACTAACAACTGTCTTTCCCTTTCACTCACCTCTAACACTTGTCTCCACTGAATTGTCCATGCACTGAGTTAAATGATGTATTCCTCGGTTGATTTATGAGTTAATAATTAGTGAATTAATTAATAACTAATTCACATCACTCAACACTAGTGTATTTGTTAGTTAGACTAAATACAACTAGTTCAACTAAGTCAAACTGAACACAACTCCATCAACTCCTCATCCAACTCCACAGAACTCAATCACTGAAGTTCTAACTGAATTCCTTCATGCAATAGCTCAAGTTAACCCACAAGAAAAGCGTATTTCCTTTTGACAGTTGCATGTGCCATATCTATAGCTCGAACTGAAGTGCTCCAAGAGAATAAGATAATGTTTATAGTCCAAATATTATTAAGAGCTAATAATATTCGACTGTTCTACTTTTAGCCTGGCAGTCTAAAAATAGACTCTGCCCATATGTCTAAAAATAAAGATCCATCTATTTTTACCAACTGGACCAATCATCCACAAATAACATCCTGCAACTCATAGACCATGATCCATATGTCTAAAAATAGACATAGTCTAAAAATAGACTTTGAGCCAAAAAATAGCCAGCGGTCCCACTTAGTGAAGGCGACTTCTTTTCACTAAGCTCCATCATCTTGTTGCATTCTCAACACTCCCTCTCAACAAGATATGGATTATCTGCAACCCCTATCCTATCTCTGTGGTATTCGAATTTGCTCCTGGTGAGCGCATTCGTCAAGATATCAGCATCATGATCCTTTGTGGGAATATATGAAAGTAACATGATTCTTCGCTGCACACAATATCTGATATGATGGTACCTGATGTCGATGTTTTTGGATCTATCACGAAATACAAGATTAGCCAAGAGCTTAATGCAACTCTGGTTATCACAGTAAATCACAGTAGGATCCAAATGAGACGCAAACAACCCAACCAGGATCTTCCTCATCCATATAGCCTCGCATGCAGCCAAACTTGCTGCCATATACTCGACCTCCGCGGAACTGAGTGCCACAGATCTCTGCTTCCTGCTATACCAAGAAACTGTTGTCGATCTGATACTGAAGATCCCTCCAGATGTGCTCTTTCTGTCCATTGGGCTCCTTGCCCAATCTACATCAATGAAGCCACATAGCTTCACCTCATCCTCCTATCTGTACCACAATCCATATCCTGATGTGCCTCTAAGATAACGCAATACATGCTTTCCACCTTCCAAAAGAGCTTGGTTGGCTTAACCATAGCTTGTGAAAGCCGGTTAATAGCATAGCATATATCAAGTCATATATTGACCAGATACATAAGCGACCCCACCAACTTTCGATAAACAGTGGCATCCACTACCTCTGCTGAAGTAGCATCCTCCTTCCTCCAACCTCTAGGAAGAGGAGTATCAACAGGCTTGCAGCCATGCATGTTGAACTTCTCCAGTATCTCCTGGGCATACTTTCCCTAAGAAACAAATAGTCCATCACTGCGTTGCCAAATTTCCAATCCTGGGAAATAATGAAGGAGGCCCAAGTCCTTCATCTCAAACTCCCAAGCAATCCTCCTTGCATGAAAGTATCAACAACTCATCTCCCGTTAAAATCAAATCATCTACATAAAGTACAATGATAAGCAACTACCCTCCACCACAATATGGTATAGGTTAGGATCCGCCTCACTCTTGGAGAATCCAAGTCCAGTGATATAATTGTCTATATGTGTGTACCAAGCATGAGGTGCTTGCTTCAACCCATACAACGCTCTCTTGAGCTTGCACACATGTGACTTGCTGCTGAAGACCTCAAAACCTTCGGGCTGCTCTATGTACACTTCCTCCTCAATGACTCCATTGAGGAACACAGTCTTCACATCCATCTGATGAATGTGCCACCCCATCTCTGCTGAGAGAGCAAGAATCGTCCGTATGGAAGAATACCTTGCGACAGGTGCAAAGGTCTCCTCATAATTGATCCCCTCTATCTGTGAGAAGCCTCGAGCAACAAATCTTGCCTTGTACTTCTCCACACTCCCGTAAGCTGCCTGCTTCACTTTGTAGATCCATCTCGAACCCACCACTGATTTCCCTTCCGGTCTTGGGACAATCTCCCATGCACTATTTCTGACAATCGAATCATACACTTCCACCGTGGCATCTACCCATGTGGGATCCTCCATAGCTTCCTCGAAAGAGGATGGATCAGTCACGACACATTTGCTCACAAGAGCCATGTATCCAGTGTACCAATTTGATGACTGTCTCTTTTTGCGCTCTATTGTATGTGGTCCTACAACCTTCTTTGCATCTTGATCTAGTTGCTCAGCTTCTGTAGTGCGCTTTCACCCTTTGATTGTTGGCGCTACATGAGTGATCTCTTCCACTCCATGAACTTCCTTTTGTGGATGATCCACATCCTGAAGCTCATCCTTAGGAACTAATAGCTCCTCATCTACATGCAACTGTGGTTCCCTCTCAAGCGAACACTTCATGGCTTTCTCCCCCTGAGATTTTATATCCCATCGCACAACAACCTTGCAACTGTCTGGCAAATACACACGATACTTGTGGGGCGTATTAGTGTACCCCACAAATATCACAACCTCTACTGTCGGCTCCAGCTTCTTCTTGGAATCCTTCGTCACATGCATGTAAATAGGAGAACCAAAAATCCTCAAATGGGAAATATCAAGCCTCTTACCAGAATAAGCCTCCTCAGGTGTACTCATGCCAAGTATCTTGTGAGGACAATGGTTCTGCACATATATTGCAATATTGCATGCCTCCACCGACAAGTGAATGGGTAGGCTCTGATCATGCAACATTGCCCATGCAGCACCCATGATCGTTCTGTTCTTCCACTCAACAACCCCGTTCTGTTGTGGGTTATGGGGAGCTATGAGCTCTCTTCGAATCCCTTTTGCGCTACAAAAATCCTTGAACTCGCCAGAGATGAATTCACCACCATTGTCACTCCTAAGAGCCTTCACCTTCTTCCCTGATTCCTTTTCAACCAGTGCTTTGAACTCACTGAACTTTGAGTATGTCTCGCTCTTCTGCTACATGAAGAAGATCCAGCACTTTCTAGAGAAATCATCAACAAAGATCACATAGTACTTGTGCTTCGCTATCGAAGCTACTGAGAAAGGTCCACACATGTCTGTGTGAATTCTCTCAAGGATTGTCGTGGCATGACTATCCTTCTCGTGAAAGGTGGCTTTCACAAACTTTCCCAAAATACATCCCTTGCACTGATCTGACTGCGCAAGGGTTCCTTTAGGAAGCCCAATAGAGATGTGTTGTAGTATCTTCAAGGCTCCATGGTGAAGGTGGCCCAATCTCTGGTGCTATAGCTCGCCATCATCCCGGCTCACCACTCCTTTTGCTTTGCATGCCATTACTGAGCAGCCATCTACATGCAATTAATAAAGGTTCTTGACTCGAACCCCTATCTTTCGGGTTTCTCCAGTTGTCATGCTACGTAGGAAAGCTTTTGCCTCGCTGAAAACAACATCATATCCCTTATCTTCTAACATCGCCACAGAGATAAGATTCTTCTTCAATCCTGGAACATGCATCAATTAATTCAATACAAAGGGTTTACCAGACTCCCTCTCAAAGGAAATGGTACCGATACCGGTCACACTGTATCTACCATCATCGCCCATCTCAAGGTGCAGTCCAAGATCTTTCTCATCCAAATCAGAAAACAAATCTCGATCTCCTGTCATGTGAAAATACGCACCACTCTCCAAGAACCATACCGATCCCATCACACCTGATACCAAGCATGCGATCAGTGAAAAATCCAGCTCAAACTGTGAGGCTAAGGCCTCTCCTACTGCAGATCCAGCAGCTTGCTTATTTTTCTTCTTCTACGGATAATTTGTGGCATAGTGTCTGTGCTGGTGAAAGTGAAATCACTTCACCTCGGACATGTCTTGCTTCTTGCCTTTCACACCAGAATGAGAAGCTTTCTTTTTCTTCCCTTTGTTTGCTTTGGCAGCCAAAGCACAATTTTCTTCATCAGATACCTTTGATGATCCGTCCCTAGTATTCCACCTGATCTCCTCTTGCACAAGATCCAACCAAAGTCTCTCTCATCCTGGAAATTTCCCCTGACCATTGAGAGAGGCTTGATAGGAATGCCAACTCTTTGGAAGACCAAGGAGAGCCAAGCTCACCAAGTCCTCATCATCGACAGTCACCCCCACACTTCCCAGCTCATCCCGACATTGGGTGAACTTCGTGAGATACTTGTGCATAATGTCACCTTTCTCACACTTTATGTTTCTGAGTTTATCCTTGAGTGCCAACTTCCTCTGGTTGCTCTTTCTTTGGTATAGATCTGTCAACACTTGCCACATAAAGTATGGAGAAGCCTTTCCATGGAGGTTGGACACAATGTGATCCCTCACGCCCTCCAACAGAATCCTTCGACACTTTGCTATCTTCTTTTGCCAATCCCTGACTTGAGCAGCATCAGTAGGTTTTGGGACATCCGCATCTATGAACTCCTTCAACCCATTATCATCTAACACCACCTCCATCCTGTCCTTCCATGCAATATAGTTCAAGCTTCCCTCAAGGGCATACTCCAATCGCAATCCATTGAAATACATTTCAACTTTGACACCAAGAAAACACTGCTACAAATTCGAATTCCACCAGCACAAAACTCAACCAATTTTGATCTGAAATTCGTGAGAACAAAGTGTTTCTCATACAGAGATCGACTGTATGGGGATTCACCAGATATCTCACCTTCCAAAAGAAGGATGAATCTAAAGGCTACCTAGCCTGATTACAGACTCTGCCTGAAGAAATAAAATGTAAATACTTTCGGAATAATAGATTCGATGATCAATTCTCCACTAATATCATGTAGAAATCTCTTCTACAAATCAGCTTGCTCTGATACCATGTAGAAATTTTCAATAATATGACACTTATTCACAGAGATTATCCTGATTATACATTATTTGTGGAATCATGCATAATACATAACCTCCTCTACGTTGATCATCAATTTTGCGCAATTAAGAAACAATCACATGCGCACATTGAAGCATCAATCACACATATCAACACAGTATATCACAGGGAAAGCATGCAACAGAAAACCCCCAACTATCTGTATATTATATTGATTGATAACATGTAACAATACATAGTAAAATACTCCTCACAAGTACTCAGTACTATCTCCACCTATTACACACAAACTAGCTCAGATCTGAAACAATCCTTGGCTCAAATCACCTCTGCTACTTGCCTGTCTACACTACGCAATCCTGCATGAGAATAGATGAGAATTGAATAACCAAACTCATATTCCCTTAGTTTGTACCACATAATCCCACATCTATCGGCAAAATCTAGTGTGTGATACCACGCAATCCTCATTGGCATTACTCAATCAATGCATGTGCAAATCTCATGCACAACTATAGTCACAACTGATATTTGTCTTGCCCTTTCACTCACCTCTAACACTTGTCTCCAATGAACTGTCCATGCACTGAGTTAACTGATGTATTCCTCAGTTGATTTATGAGTCAATAATTAGTGAATTAATTAATAACTAATTCACATCACTCAACGCTAGTGTATTTGTTAGTTAGACTAAATACAACTAGTTCAACTAAGTCAAATTGAACACAACTCCATCAACTCCTCATCCAACTCCACAAAACTCAATCAATGAAGTTCTAACTGAAGTCCTTCATGCAATAGCTCAATTTAACCCACAAGAAAAGCGTATTTCCTTCTGGCAGTTGCATGTGCCACATCTGTAGCTCGAACTGAAGTGCTCCAAGAGAATAAGATAATGTTTATAGTCCAAATATTATTAAGAGCTAATAATATTCGATTGTTTTATTTTTAGCCCGAGAGTCTAAAAATAGACTCCGCCCATATGTCTAAAAGTAGAGGTCCATCTATTTTTACCAACTTGACCAATCATCCACAAATAGCATCCTGCAACTCATAGACCATGATCCATATGTCTAAAAATAGACTTTGCGCCAAAAAAAATCTGGCGAGCCCACTTAGTGAAAGCGACTTCTTTTCACTAAGCTCCATCATATTGTTGCATTCTCAACAGTTTTTAGGCCCCACAAGAAGCCTCACTTGTTGAGATTATCAAGGTGGTTGGTCTCTTCCCTCGATTTGTTGATCATGTTGTTGTTGAGGACCTCAACAAGCATGTATCTATGGGGGAGCTAGAGAGAACATTAAAATGGTTTAAAAAGGATAAGAGCCCTGGCCTTGATGGATGGCCGGTTGAATTCTACTCAGAATTTTTTGAATTACTTGGGAATGACCTGCTTTAAGATATCGAGGAATTTAAGACCAGTGGCTAAATGTATGATGCATTCAACTTGACCTTCTTTGACCTTATTCCTAAGTCTGATTCCCTTGAAACATTCAATGACTTTAGACCCATCTCCCTCTGCAATTTCATTTACAATATTATCGCCAAGATCATAGCCAACCACCTCAAACCTATCTTATCTTCTCATATATAACCTAAAAAAATTTCTATTCTTAATCACCGTCAAATTCATGACGCTATTGGCACTGCACAGGAGGTCCTACACTCCATTAAGACTAAGAAATTAAAGGGAATGATCCTCAATATAGAATTAGAAAAGTATTTTGATCACACCAGTTGATTATACTTGAGAATGCTCCTTACCCATCTGGGTTTCCTCTTTGACTTCATCAACTGGATTATGTGCTGCATTACCAAGTTTTCGTACAATGTTCCCGTAAATGGATCATCCTCCCCTTTTTTCCATGTTGAACGTGGCCTCGGACAGGGTTGCCCCATGTCTCCCCTACTTTCTATGCTCATCATGGAAGGCTTGAGACAGATCATTACTGAAGATCGTAGGCTTGGTCGACTCCAAGGTATTAATATCACCAACAATTTCATCCTTACACAACTCCTTTTTATCGATGATGTTTTAATTTTCCTCAATGTGGGTATCAGTGATTCATCAACATTTATTTCTATAATGCATTTATTCAGCTGAGCCACTAGTATGGAGTGTAATTTCTGGAAATCCACTATTTCATCTGTTGGATGATTGCCACATGAGTTTCATTATGCACACTAGATATTTCCCTTTTCACTTCTACCTTTTGATGATGGACTCAAGTATCTTGGGTTCCGACTCAAACCTCTTCATTATAGGATTGTTGATTGGACCTAGCTTGCTACCAAGATTGAAAGGAGGTTCAAAATTTGGCATCACAAATATCTTTCCATGGAAGGGCGACTATTTCTAATAAAATGGGTTTTGGAAGCCACTCCAGTATATTGGATGTCCATGGCTTGGATTCCTAAGGGGATCTTGACAGGAATTCAACAGTTGTGTTGTATGTTTCTATAGAAAGGGAAATAGGATGGCCACATATATGCATGGCTTCAATGGGACCTGATTATGCTTCCTAAGAAATGGGAAGGTTGGGGACTAAAGAACCTTGACTCCTTATCTAAAGTGCTAGCTGCCAAGATGGGCTGGAAAATCATCACTGCTAAAAGCTTATCGACTGGTGGTTTATCATAAATATATCTAGCCCCTTCACATCCTTGATTGGGTCAAATTGCCCACTTGGAACCACTCAATAATCTCATCCATTTGGCACGTTGTCTTAAATTACATATCCTACACTCGTAATGGACTGGCCCGGAGAATAAGATCTAGCTCTTACATTCGCGTTGATATGGATCCATGGTCCGGATGCAGCAATGCATATAGGCTTCCTTCTAATATCATACATTTCTTATCTAATGTTGGTATATCACATCTTACTCAAATAGCAGATCTAGAGAACTCTAACATTTTTTCTCAGGCATGGAAATCTGCTTTTCATTTAGGCATTCCTGGTATCTAGCATCTAGACTGGCTCAACTAGATTATTGTTCTTGTTGAATCACATGTTAGGATAATTGTTGGAGAGGATGAACTCATTTGGGTACATGGCAAGCATGAAAACTATGCTCCTAAGGATGGTTATACAAACATATATGTTGCACACAAGCCCCCGGTTATGGACTGGTAGTGGAGTGTATTGTGGAAGTTGAAGGCCCCATCGCGATCTAGACTATTCATGTGGACTATTCTCCAAAATAAAGGACCTATGGGAAAAAAATTAAAGAAGCGCTCATTCCATGGTCCTACATGGTGCATTCTTTTTCGAAAGGATTCTGAGACAATTGATCACCTCTTCCTTCATTGCCCCTCCATTTTACCATTCTTTTCATAGATTCTCAACTCTCTCTTTATCACCCCTCAGTGGCAGGGGAACTACATCCTTGAGGTCTGGAAATTGTGGTGGACCTCTACCCATCTGTTGATGGTGGTGGACCCGCCAACATTCAGGGGATCACCCTGGTATGAAGTCACAACTAGACATCACACCATTTGGTGTGGGAGTACCATCCGGTATGATGGTACGGCTGCCATTGTCTTAAGGATTTTCCTCAACTCTTTCTTGTCAGCACATGAGAGTGGTTTTCTTTGTCTTCGAGAAGTGATGTTTGTGTGCCTAGTGAGTGTAAGTGTCACTTGTGGTAATGTTTCTTTCACTATTGAGGGAGAGGGTGAGAGTGAGTTCCAGGTCAATTGGGAGCAGTCCCAACACTGCTAGGAAAACACAACACAACATGATATGCACATATTCTGGAGGAGTAGTCCACATGAATGTGGCAATTGCAACATACAAGGTAAGATAACACATACAACATCAATGGATCAGTCTGAACAAGTGCAACGATTGCTATAGAAAGCTTCATGTGAAAGGAACGTCTGATGTCTGGGAGAGAATTCTACACAGGAAAGTGTGGTGTGGGTAAATTCTCATTGTGGACATAAACAATTCCTCTAGCCCCAGAGAACGGGTCTAGCCACAAACAAACAATCTATGGAAAATTTCCTTAATCTAGAATCAAATAAGAGGGCCTACCTCTTAGAATCATATTCCGCTTGGTGATGATTCTGCTTCCTTACTCCAGCTATTTCTCGTTTCCTTCCTATGAATACCTAAAACAAGCAAAGAAAAAACAACAATGACAAAAATGATATCATACAAATTGCATTCAACCTACTTAATAGGTCAAGGAACATTAAGCCATCAAATGTAAGATAACACTTTAATGTAGGAAATCATTAAATATTTGTATTCATATAAGTTCAGAGAGATATTACAACCAATGCCTTAACGTCACTAGTCTCCTCCAGCGTATCTGAGTTCCCACACTTCTGCTAGCATCTCATGGATATCCCCAACAATGGAAGTTTTAAGGCTTTGTCCCTTTAGTCTCAAACCAAACAAAACACACTATTCTCCCACAAACATAAACTAGAGAGTCACAACCTATAGATGTCTTGCTAATTATTAAAGCTCCAAAAATACTAAGACTGAAACTAGTGTAGCTTGTAAAAGGATGGGTTTATATAGCTTGGATGGAGGGTAGATGGTTCCTCTTATCATGGGAGAAGGACTTATCTCTTGGATTCGTTCCATCTTAATAGGGAAAAGGAGCCCAAACTGACTTCCTTAGCTCCATCCAGCCCAAATATTTAACAAACTTCCATTACGAAGCTTCTAGACCTTAAAGCTTCGACTCCATATTTAAAAAACTTGCCAAACGAGGATCGACGTGACTGAGAACATGACTGAGAAAAGGCTCAATAGCATCGTACAATGCTAGTCATAGTGCAAATTGGCACGAGGAAGAAACAGGTCATTAGCGTCGATCTTGTAAACTAGGGTAAAAAGAAGATTATTGGGAAATTATGCAAAAGGGAATTGTTCTGCTCATGAAGAGGGACATAACGATAGTTTCTTCATGATGGAAAAGCATGTAGGGTTCACTGTAGGGGTCCTCCAGGATTGCGGAATGGGGAGTATAGGGACAATGATAAAATGTTGTGTAACAGATGCCCTGTAAAGCATGAAGGTCGAACTAAAGTGAGGGGTGAAATGATTTACAAGTAGATGCGGGGAACCGGAGTCTGTCGTTCAAAAACCTACAAGAAAGCATAGATACATATACATCACTGAAAACTTTATCAAATGATACATGAATCATGGTAAGGACATAGCCATCCAGAGAAAGATCAAGTAAATGGATCCAAGGCATGGGCACAACCATCCAATAAGGAGGATCATATTGAAATCAAGGTATGGTCGTAGCCATCGCATAATGAGAAGGATCACATATGACAACTCATGGTATGGTCGCAACCATCCATCTGAAAGAGACATGTATATCAACATGATCATGTCACATCACCTCGCAACCTAGACTTGTGTAATCTGAGCCTAGGCTCTTGCACTCCAACACGACTTGATCAAAGTACAAATCCCAACATGAAAATGAATGCGTTGAAGTCGAACATCCTATAAAGTTGCTTGATCATTGGTCAATGATGTGAACCATTAACAAGTGCGAGAGAAACCACAAATAATGACAATGCCTCTCAAGGTACCAACAACAAACTCCATGGAATGTGAATAAAAGGAACGAAAGTCGAACACCCATGGAATCACTCGATCGAAAGCCAATGATGTGAACTTGACATCGAGTGAGAAGAACTTTCCATTAGGGCATGCAAGCTCTAAGGTATTGGAAGGGAGTCTCTCAGCCAGCTTCCTGGATAATGAGCTGAAGTCGAAAGGAAGCGGTCATGTCGAAGGAGGGCCATGATGTATCCTAAATCATCAATATGAGACAAAGGGATGCAATGATTTCATATGATACATAGAATCAGGAGTAAGAGTAACTGGATAAGGACTAACTATTGAACATATCAGCGACACGAATTCGTAGTTTTGGAAGCTTTTGGATCCATAGGATTGGTGGTCATGATGACGTGGAAGAGATCAAATGGAAGGAAAAAATGAACGATCCAACCCAGGAAGGTCAATGATGAAAGGAGGATATCTCAACCGACATGAAGCAGAAAGTGTCATGTTCAAGAGTGAGTTGCTGACATAAATGATAGAATTTCCCATTTTCCCCCACCATTTTTGGCAAGTACCCTAATTATTTTTTAATCACAAGCTTGAAGGGGATAGCATGTGCTTGCACTACAAGTTCATCCTTCGGATGAATCCTACCTTGTAATTTTAATGAGCCATAGGAAGGAGAAGCTCATGTCCATCATGATGGCAAATCCGATGTCGTTTAATGTTTTAACGAGTCTGACAAAGGTGTAACTTGATATCTTTTCATGTTTAGAGAGTTTGAAAAAGACACAGAAAATAAAACTCCACATGGTCCCTTCTCAAACATTTGTGTCTCTCGAGCCTGAAAAGGTAGAAAACGATACTTGAGAGAACCACTTAACCATTTCAGTCAAGGAGTACCTTTTTTGTAAATAGTTTATCCCAACCCAAAAAAGGGGTAAATGTATACTGGGTAAATGACGTTTCACAGCCTTTAACGAGTTCAAAATGACAAGAGCTTGACAATATTTTCGTGTTTAAAGAGCCGAAAAGGAGCTTAAAAGTGGACCCCCCAGTTTTATTCTCTTTTATGAGTTAAAAAGGGAAATATACATGGCAATATTTTCATTTGAGTTTTACGAGTCGAGGAAAGAGCTTAAACATGACTCCACTACCATCATCAGTAATCTATCACCTATTTTTGCACAAAAGGTAAAAGCATTATCCAATTTATGAGGTAAAAATAGGTTAAAAATACTTTCAAAACTCTAATATTTCATGAAAAATGAATAAGAGGAAAAAGTAAATAATTTTTACCATTTTACCTTTTTACCTTGTGTGGAGAACAATTCACCCATTTGTGCCCTAGATTTACAGGAGCAGATTGTGGGAGATCCGGGAGGCCATTTGACAATCCATCATTTGAAAGTAAGATCCAAGACCTTTAGCTTTATATTAATGCTTTTTTTTTTCCTATTTTTAACTCTTTTTTAGATTTCTTGAGGAGGATTTAGAAAAAATAATTTGCCCGTGGTCGTTGCGATTTCCGGGCACAAAATTGCGCCAGTCGAGGGTCATTAACACTGTCATGCGTGTTGTTAGTGCTACTATTTTTAAAACGGTCATGCTGATGTCGTGAACACAAAATTTTCAAGTTTTTGCCCAAATTTCTCTGATTTTATCCAAATTTCTTTAGCTAAGGATGATTATTGACTCGATTTTATGGTTTTTGCAGGGAAAACACAACAAAAATTGGTTGATTGGAGGGAATGTGAGAATGAGGACATTGATACACAAGAAATGGAAGACCCAAACTACTTGAATGCCCTGAGGAACTGTGGGCTCCTCAAACTCTTCATCACATCAGGTCCTTGGGCTCAACTCGAATTGTTGCAGTATTTGATCAGTCTCTGGGGTGTCAATTGGGAAGTTTTTATGATCTGGGACCAAGAACTGGAGTTGGAAACTTCCAACATTTATTTCATCATAGGACTATCCCAAAGAGGGGAACCAGTCAATTTGTATGGGTCCAAGCCTATTGGGGCAAGTGTGAACATGTTGCTCACAGAACACTGCCCGGAAGCACTAAAATTAAAGAGCGAGAAGCTAGAGATCATGGTTGTTCGGGATCTTGTGCTAAAAGTGTTGATCTTGACCATCAACAGAGTGGTTGGGGCTTAGGCATAGCATGAGTCTAACAAATCCAAGTTTCATTATGTTATAGACTGTACAACGTCGACTATATTCAACTGAGCAGAAGCCATGAAGGTAAACATGAAGCACCAACTGTCCAAAGCCAAGGCAGGAAACGTGAAGTAGTTCTGCTATGGTTCCATTCTAGTGACCTTATTTTTGGAGTGGTTCCAGCTATTTCACTACCAACTCGCTGAGGTGGAACCGTCATTGCCACGAGACCCATGGATGGTTTGTTGGAGTGCATTGATGTGTAGAATCACTTGGGGCCAACATATGTCATATAAGCCCACCTTCTTCTTGTGGCTACGAAGAAAGTTGATCGTAGTAAAGGATTGGCCTTATAGCGATACCAACTTCTATGACGATCCAGATATTGCCGCTCCCAAAGGGAGAAGATTATGACAATGGAGGTAAAAAAACAATTTTAATTTTTTATTTTTTATTGTTTTTGAAATACATGCATTCATGACATTTTGATTTTGTAAATGTAGATGTGGGACTAGAGCAGCCTACTAGGATGTCCCCGATTTCTCGGCGCATTGCGTGGCTATTCAATATCGCTCCTTATCAGGAAGGAAGAGATAATGAGGAGGAGATCACGCGGAACCTGACCCAAGGTATCTAAGAGTATGCCTGGTTGGGTGACATCCCATGCCAGTATCAAAGGCACACAGTGTAGGTATCAAACCGGATCTGCCGATTGCTGACTCATGTAGTGTGAGCAGTTACATGCTATCATGGGCACCATGCCGAGTAGTTCATAGGTCTAACATTTTACATTTTTGAGGCCTGCAAGCCACAAATTTACTTGAACACATATATTATTTTTTGGGGTTTTGATGTATGACACTCAAACATTATCGACATATATATATATATATATATATATATATATATATATATATATATATATATATATATATATATATATATATATATATATATTATATATATATATATATAATATATATTTCCTTGCTTACTATGGTACAAATGTTTTGTTTTTGTTTTTCACATGTTTCACAAATGTTTATCCAACACATAATTAGCTAATGCATATGTCAATGTATTTATATGCCTAGGAATATGATGATATGTAATGTAATCAAAATTTCTCTCCAATAGATGAAGATGCAAATACATTCTCAATATCTCATGGTTTCTGACGGAATATTGCTCGTTGAGTTGAATAACAGCAAGTTGTGAATCAAGGTTGACAACCAAGTCCTAGATGTCAAGAGCAATAACTTCTGACAACAATTCGATAAATGCACTATACTCAGCAATGTTATTAGTTGTTCGACCTAAACAAATACCTTGAATATAAATCAACTCACCAAGGGGGTCATAAATGGCCCATGCCGCAGATGATAGATTCTCAGTACTACTGTAAGCACCATCAGCGAAACTGATGTGAGGAGACATAGACATCTGTAAAGTTGGTAAAAACATAATAAGCAGGAAAGTTTCTTGAAAAACAACACACCAAACAACACTGCACAAAAATGAATAACACACTATTATGCAAAAGTAGCCATGCAATATGACCTAAGCATAGTACTTTTTGAGATAGTCCATGCTCGGACTCGGGTAATCAATCAATGCATATGAAAACCAGAGTTTCACCGTTGACATGACAAGTAAGCATCGACTTGGCCAAATAATAGAGTAGAAATCATATAAGGTTGTTCCCCCATGCCCCCTCGAAGAGGAAGGGTTACAAGTCGTAAGATGACAACCCCATTGCAAGAATGGGCAATCTGTAAAAACTAGGGGAGGGAGAAAATACCTGAATCTATGAAGAGATGAATGTTCCCTCCATTGAAATATCTTGACAATATTAGGAGAAACTGACATGGCAATAGGTAGCAGAGAAGAGAACTTCTCAAGACACATAGACATGACCACCTGGCTAGAACCAAGCGAGGGGGAGTGAGAATATGTGTCGAGAGATGAACTCGAAATAGAATGATCAGAGGATAGTGAAGGTGAAACTGAAACAATATTCACATAGTTAATTTCAGCAAGGCTTAATGGCATAACTCTGCCCCATGTATCAACAAGATCTAGTAAGGGAACAACCCAAGGGTCAGACTTGACCGAGATTATGTTGACATAGGAAACATGAGGAGGTGGGAGCGGAAAAATACCCATCAAGGCAGGATCTTTAAAGAGTCCTACCCCCACACTCTCATAAGGAGCACCAATGTGCTTTACATAAGGAACATTGCCATCCGAGGAGTAAGAGGCAAAGAAGGACAGTTGTTCGACTGTGACTATCTTCCATTGATGAGGAAAATGAATCATGCAGAAAAGGGAGGAAGCTACAACATGCATGGCATGGGTCTATCTTCATTCGAGTAGAAGATTATAGTTAAGATTAGCATCAATGATATCTACTTCGACGTGTACTATCTTGCCCTCCAAGGTAATGGCAAGGTTAGGGAGAACACCAAATTATCATGAATCGCGTCCGTCAAAAGATTCCAAAGTGTTAGAGGATTGGATCAGAGTAGGAGAACCAATTTCCTTCCAAAAAGTGGCCGACATGATGCAAGTAGAAGCACCTTCATCAACGACGATCTGTTATGAAACCAGCTCAAGAAAAGATAGAAAAGATAGATCAACGCCTTAGAATTTAGCCTCTTCGAGGGGGCAACCTCCTTTACATTACATAAATGAACAATTCTTGGATGATACAAATGACAAAACCTCCTTTCTATATATAGGAGTCTAAGGAGTCACAATATAACCCAGCCGACCTAACAATAATAATATAAAGCCACAGAAATAACAATAAGGGATTCTATGGGGCACAGTAATAACAATATGGGGACAATAGGGGCACAACAATAATAATAAGGGATACAACTACACAATAGAAATGGGGTAATCACTAGTATTATAGGGACCTAACATGTTCTTTATGCAAGGAGAGAAATAAGCTCATTAGGGCTTCAAAGTATCTAGCATGGAAGAAAAGAATTGACTTGATACTCACAGAACAAGAAGTAATGGGATATGCTACTGGAGAAATTACTGAACCTGAGAAAGATAAGACATAAGAAATAGAAAAGTACAAGAAAGGGGAAGTAACATCTCAAAGGATCATACTTGAATCAATTAAGGATTCTCTTGTTCCATTTGTTGCAAATTTGAAGACTTCCAACGCCATGTACAACAAGTTAGTGAATTTGTATTCAGTAAGTACAACAAGTCAAAAGATGTTGTTAAGGAACAAGTTTTTGGAATCACAATTATCGTTACACCAAAACCCGTAGTTGTTAATAAACGGATGCATTGCCAAAGCCGGAGGATCCACGAGAGGTGGTTAAGCTATGCCGGGAAACATACGGGGAGAGTTGGATTATCCAATGCCCAACAATCTCCCCCCCAATGCTAGTCATGTATGATTCAAAGTCAAAACCTTTGGCTCTAATAGCACTTGTTGGAGTCACAATTTTATTACACCAAAACTCGTAGGTGTTAGTAAATGGATGTATTTCCATAATTAACAGATCCATGAGAGGTGGTTAAGCCATGTTGAAAAACACACAGGTATCGTTGGATTATCCAATGCCCAACACAAGTTGTACAAAATAAAGAAGTCAAACGATGAGGATGTGGCATCCTTTCTCATGAGATTCTCTCAACTAAGAGACCACCTGCAAAGACTTGGGGACTTATTACTGATTTGGAAGTAACCATCTATGTATTGAATGCATTTCCACTAAAATGGAGCAACTTTGCAACAAGAATTTACTCCAAGAAGGATCCAACTCCCTTTGAAGAGTTGTGGGTGCAGCGCATATTGGAAGAATCAAGGATCAAGGTCAAGGATGATATTGGATCATATGAGCAATCTCAAGCCTTTCTAGATCGAGTTAAGAAGTTGAAGAAAGGGAAGTTTGGTAATTGCAAGAAGAAATACATGTCCAAGGTGCGATGTTTTGGATGCAATGAATTTTGACACTTTAAGAGGGATTGTCCAAACAAGCAAAATAACAAGAGAAAGGAAAGAAGTGAAGCTCATGTAGTTGAGGAAGTGGGAGAACCTAAGAAGAAACCAAATAATGAAGAAGTGAAGGATATTTACTACTAAAGAAGGTTTAGTGACAGTCAGGTTCTCTATGAAGTTTAATATTTCCTTTATAATATTAAATTTTCCATAGCATCATAGAAAGAAGCATATGATAGTAGCATGCCCAAAATTTACATGATTAAGTTGCTCTGTAGAAATCATCTAGATAGATGAATAGATAGACCATTTTTGCATAATGTTCATTCATGTATTATCTAAAATTAAATCTTGCTTAAGTGGATCATCATGATCCTAGAAGAACCATCATTATGAAAGGTTCATGGCAAAAAATCACTATGACACATATGCATTCCATGTAATGTGGAGTCAATACTGGTAAAGGGATGAAGGAATGAAATGGGTCAAGATGCAGGATCTTTGTGAGATATATGAATAGATAGATGATTTGATGAAAGCATAGGAATGCATGTTGGATATAGAACTTTAGATAAGATTCATGTGTCAAATCTTGTGGCAAGAAAGTTGGTCATAAAATATGCTTAGGTATATGGATATATGATGCTTGAAAAGAATATGATTTGACTTACTTTAAAAGGAATAAAACGTTAGGACTTTCTCCAGAATATGTAAATAATGATTAACATCCAGTATAATCTCTGGAAGAAAAAGTTGTAACTTGGTAATCATGTTCGATCCCTAGGCACTTTGATGCATGAGGGAAGTTTCACATGGAGATGGTTGATGGGGATGTTGATGGAATGAGAAGGTCATCATGAAGAGGTATGTCTAACTTTTATTATTGTTGGTTATCTAGTTAACATATTACTTTGCTACATGGAATATGTTGCAGGAATATATGATGGTAGTTGAGGCAAGTTCATCTGTATGGAAAAAATATATTGAGGGAAGCTCGATACCTAGTACCTGGAAGTTGTGCAGTCAAGATATAGACATCTTGGGATTTAAAGGTAGTATTTCAAGATAAATTGGAGGTCAAAATAATATCACTTTCAAGAAGAAGCTATGATCATGATGTTTGGGAAGGCTCAATGTAATGCCTTCATATCAAAGAAGAAAGTGACGAGCAAGAAGGCTAGCTTGAAACCTGTCAAAAGATCAAAGAGAGTAGGTGGCTCCATGATACCTTGAAATAAATAAATATTGATGATACAGAGGAAAGAGGGAGTCAGATAGATATGAAGAACTGGTAGTTGATACTCTTATGAAGACAAGCTATAAGGCTTGCAATGATGGCTTCCCAAATAGAAAGGAAGTCTAGATCTCCTCTAATTTTGACAAGGAATAAAGGAGTCTCCTTGTAAAGGAGAAAGGTTCTATTCTCAATATTAAAGAAGAATAGGGATGTCCTCTCTGCTTGAGAGGGAGTGATTTTGGATATCACATGTGCATTCTCCTCTTCAAGTGATGAAGAGAGAATGGCAGAGGATTGGATAAGAATTTGTGTTTTCCTTGAGGATATCACATCCAAGAAAGGAAAGGGACTAACACTCTTTGAGGATGTGACAGGTTTCCAAGAGAAGTGTAGTTGAAGAGGAAGAATATTCTTTGAGGACTCAAGATTGAAGATCCAAAATAAGAATAGCCATAAAAGGGCATACCTTGTAGACATATGAATGGGTTCTGTACCTTGTAGAGATATTGTAGTATCACACATAAAGCCACCCAACATAAGGCTCTTGATTAAAGAAGAGCTTGTCCAATTAGGCCTCAAGGATAATTTTGGTAATGATGATGATGCTTACTGTATGGCTTATCAATCTAACTCTTCTTGAGAACTCTTCAGTTTGAGATATGATTTTGTATTGGATTTACAATTATGAATACCTCCCTCGTTAAGAGGGAGTGTTGAAAATGTAACTAATTTTGGTCTTCATAACTTTTGTACTGATTTCAATATGCATCCTATGTAACAAACAAGAAAAGAAGAAACAAATTTATTATCATTAAAGTATGGGTTTCATGCTCATTATTGATGGTCTTCTAGGTAAAAGCATGTTATTTGTGCTTCTAGGGTTTGTTAGGTCTTAGGATTTATTGTCTTGAGCCAATGGAGTCAGCATCATGTTTATAAGACCCTTCCGAGAAATTTTTAATTGTAAAAAAGAATTAGTTTTTAGTCTAGAAATTCCTGGAATCTCCAAGAGTACAAGTCTTACCTGGGATCATCAAGTCGGCTTAAAGGAGGGAATTAGACCCCTTGAGAAGGATATATAAAGGAGTAGTTTAACCTCATTTGGGACACACTCACTTACAAGTTTGATCTATCAAGAAAGAGTTTTATATTTAGTTGGGAGGCAAGAAGAAGAAGAGTGAAAGTCAAGGAGAATTTGGAAGGATGAAGTCTATCGTTTATGGGCTACAAGAAGAGACTGAAATCGCACGTCCGAGTTACAGGAGGGCGAAGTGTAGCAGCTTGTAGCTGGAAGGAAGGATACTTAATCTAGACCCCGTTGACCTTAGGAGGAGCTATCTTTCTCTAGGAAGATCTCTAGAGGAGGTTGATATAGGGTTTCCTTCGAAGCTACAATATTGAAATTGTAGGGTTGAAGTTGCAAGCTAAGTAGAAGTGTTGTAGGTGATAGATCGAAGTTGCAGGGTACGACAGATCGGTGTAGAATTAAGGAGGGACTTGAAAAAGGGTCGACTTGGTACTGGGAGAAGGACTTGGTCTAGGGATTGGGTCTTTGTATCTCATTTGAAGCATATTATAAGAAGACAAGAGTTTCCAGGCTTTCCCCTTGGAGTGTTTTTCCCTTAGCTAAGAGCCTGTATATGTGTCCTCTTTTGTTATTGTTATTGTTCTTGATATTGTTTGATGAAAGATATAACTAAAGAAGATAAAGAAGATAACTAAAGACTCACAAGCACTATCAAGGATAAGAAAAATAAATATAACATTTATCGCTTTACATTTTCTAACACCACCAACATTTGTGAGTATGGTAGTTCATTTCTCATGATTTCCATTTCTTTGCTAAGATTTCATAGACCCTTTCAAAACATTGAATAGTTGTAATGTTTTCTTCAATATGCTAGGACTATAGGGGAGCTAAATGTTGTAATTTTTGCACCAATTCCCTCTGTTCTTGTAAATGTACTTGAGAAAACCTAGTATTTACTATGATGTTAGTGTTCAAATCGATCCTCGATTCTTGATGGTGGAATATCTACTTAAATTGCTTCCTAAAAGTTCCTCCATGAAACTCCCATATGTTTCAACTATTGATTTTTGGTATAAACGAATGTGTTGTAGCCATGAAAATTGGTGGAGAGACTAAGGCGCATGAGATCTCCAAGACCCGGAAATCATTTGGGGAAATTCTACTTGGATGGAGAGATATTCAAATAATTAATATTTTTAATGAGACCCTAAGCTTAAACTTAGGAAAATTAAAATATTAATGTGTATTAATACAATATGGGTGAGAAATTTCTATAACGAGGATCAAGACAAATCTAATCTTAGTCGTTGATTAAGGACTTAATCTCAACCGCTGAATTGTCAATAGGAAAAGTATAAGAGGAGGCTTGAGGGTTAGTTGGAGACACATAAAGTTGATCAAGAATTCAATTTTCTAGGCTAGGGTTTGCTGAGAAATCGAATTAGTGATTTGTTGCAGTGAGGGACAGTTCAGAAGAAGGCTGAGAATACATATCAGAGAGGTAGAGAAAGTGTCAGAGAGATAACGCGGAGCCTTGGAAGGCTAATGCAGAGGAATGTAGGACTGATGCAGAGGCTGAGGAGGCTAGCGCAAAAGACACAGAGGGCCAAGAGGTTGACGTAGAGGTAATAGAGGTTGCGCAGAGCCTAGCAGAGCCTAGCAAAGATGACGCTGGGCTAGAGAGACAGTGCTAAGGAACTTTCATGGGGAAAACTGGGAGCTGAGAGGAAGACGCAGAGAAGAAGAGGGTGGCACAGTCCCTGGAGGGTTATGTAGTTCCAGAGAGAATCTTGGAGCAACTTTCACTGTCTGAGTAAGGAACTGTCGAAGTTACCGTGGGATCAATCATCTGGTTGCTAATCAGTCAGAATATCGGTCTCCAAGGAGAGGTACTTTTGCCAAGGAAATTCTTTGAAGAGTGAGCCATTTCTGGCACCCTAGTTGTATTCAGAAACTGCATAATAATAAAACCCTCATATATGCTGGACCAGTTTTCCTGCATTAGGTTTTTCTGGGGACATTTGTCCAAAAATAATGATCTCCCTTGTGTGAATGTCTCAATTATTTCAGTTGTTGATCTATATATGTGTTAAGGCTGCATTTGTGTTTATTTCGTATTTATATTTATAAATAACTTGTTAATGGAAAGAATAAGTAGGAGATAATAAACTAGATAATGCAGTAGGGATTTTTGATGTGTTAGACTTAGAAATTTCAACATGGTATCAGAGCATTGTAGATCACAGGAGGGTTGAAGGCACTCGAAGAAATCTGAAATTTGCAATAGTAAATGTTGTCTCGAGAAACAATGTTGTTCCAGAGTAGAAGTAGCTAGAGAAGAAGTGACGCAGAGCCTACATCAACATTTCGAGCCAGGAGGAGGGTTAACACAGAGGCAGAGAGTGGAAGATCATCCCTATGTAGTGCCTATTCATCTTTCTCAGCCAGGAAGGATCAACGTTGTGGCAAAGGAGGAGAAGATTCAGCCTTTGCCAGGATTGTGCAGAGCCTGAAGGGCTCAATGTCTTCAGTTGTTGGAGCATGGGGAGCTATGGGCAAATTGTGATTTGAGGAGCTGGTGGGATGCAGTTTCTGTCGAAGCAAAATAGTGTCTAAGGAGACAGAGCCAAAGTAGAGGGAATCACTACCTCGATAGGTTTCTAGCCAAGGAAACCATATCTGTGTTGTAGCGGAAAAGGAGGATTGGAGAGGAGTAGTTCGACAGTTAGCGAGCAAACATAAGTATACTTTTCCTATTAAGAGTTAGAGGAGCCACAAGTACGTCTAGGTTGTGGGAATATAGGAGCAAACATAAGAAGGAGCTAGATGTTAGAAGCCGTGGTGTAATTTGAGTATTTGACAGTGTAGTATAGAGGATATAGTGTGGAAGAAACTAATGAGCATAAATAAACATGATTTCATTAGCTTAGGAAGACAAAACACATGACTATGAAAACCAGATAACAGAGCTTGAAAAACAAGAATTTTGAGTATTTTATCACAAGGAATTCATAGAAAGAAGAGATATAATGTAGATAAAGATGTTTAGACCATGAGAAAACAAAAATAATTAAGTACAAGCACCATGAACGCATTGGGCTAGAGTTCCTTGAAAATAGTTGCAACCTGTATCTGTAGTACCTAAAAGATGATTACAATGCAATCCTCCTTTACAAAAAGTTCAACCTTCTTCTCCTGAAGTGAAATAGTACTTATAAACTCTCCTAGACCACTTTCCCACCTTTAGGAGTCAAATTCCTTGGTGGAGGAACTGACTCTAAGATTCTCTCAACCAACAGGTGAGAGTGAGAAGGTGCAACTCAAACACCTCATGAAGAGTTTTGTTTAGGAGATTGCTTCTTTTATGAGGCCTAATAAACATCAAAAACAACATATGATATACATTTATTCATTCCTACATCACCTAGCCTCGTAACTTGTTCCATTACATAGAGAATCTTGACTTTGACCAAGTCGGACTAGAAATTAGAAATTTTACACAGTGAAATTTTGCAAATAAAAACACAGAAAGTGCAGAAGCACAGTGCCGACTTTGAGCTGATTTTGAGGTGCCTTACAGGGGTCAAAATGCCAATCTGAGAGAATGGTCAACTAGCTCTTCAAGTCTAGTTTCCAGGATAGTTTAAAGTTCTGAATTTGGATCACGGGAAGACCTTCCAAAATCCATTCTCCCAAGGTCACTCCAGAAGCGCAGCGCCTGTCACAAAATGATCCAGAATGCTATTTTTTTGCCAATTTTTTGCATTTTTATCCAAAACTAGCCATGTCTGCAAAATCTAGGAAAATGGGATTTTAGAGGATGTCAAGACCTTTCCAAATATGTAGATCTTTCCTCAAACGAAGGCCTAAGGAAAAAGCGGGAAAGGCTAAATTTCTGAATTTAGAACAAAATTTGCCAAGAAACTCAAAATGCTCAGAATTAGCTCAAAATTGGAAGGAAGGTGTAAAAATGAGTTTGTTATAGCTTCATGGATGCTTCAGCAAGCATCTCCAAGTTTCCCTCATCCTTTTCATCTTTTTTGGTCTCCTTGAGCTTATTTTTAAGTTGTTTCACTTTTACATTGGCGATCATGTTTTGAGCTTGATAATGATGTGCCATGTGTCTGAGAATTTGATTATCTCTATTTGCCTTCTCCAGGAGCTTCTCTAAGTGTTCATTTACCTTGTTAAGCCAATATTCTTTATCTTGATGTACCTCTAGGGCAATCCCTTCTTCTAGGTCAATGTATTCATTAAGCAATATTTGTTTTTGTTCCTCTTGCAAAGCTTCCTTGAGACCTATGGTTCTTGGTATTTTCCTTTGCCCTTTCACCTTTGATGCTTCAGGCTCGTTTGATGTCACGATCTCCTTACCTTTGCCAATTTGCTGCATTAACTTAGTTTTTTCCTTTTCTAGGATCAACTCTTTTCCTTTGAGTTAACTATTTTCCTGTTCAAGGAATGATATAATATACTTTTCCCTTTCCAGATTTATTTCTAGCTCCTTGATTTGGTAGTCCTTGTCCCTGATAGTCTGTCTCAGAAATGAAGTCTCATCTTCCTCCTCTAAATCAATATGCTCAAATTCGTGATCAACTGTGTCTTTCTCTTTTGTTGTCGGTTCCTGCTTTGTCGATGAAGAAGGCTTGGCCCCTTTCTCTCTGTGAGAAGAAAACACAAGCCTCTAGCCCTTCTTATACACTTTAGTCACCTCAATTTTGGATAGTTGAGTCTTCTCCATTGTTTTGCTAGATGACCCCACCTCCATTTGAATGAAAAATAAACTATGAGGTATAAATGGAAATGAAGTGATGTGAAGGTGGATTTTGACAAAATGATGGGAGGGGTCTTGGGAAATGTGAGAGGAATTTGAAATATGATGAAAATAAGTGGAGAAATAGTGGAAAAATGATTTTCTTGTAGGTGGGAACAACAGGGTTTATGATGATATTTGCCCAAAAACCTCTAGGAATGAGCTAGGGTTTTGCTTTTTGAGTCTTTAAACTTTGTTTGGAGGTGGGTAAAATGGTAAAAATGGCTCACTAAACATGTATGTAGGTGTAGGATATCATTTTACATGTTTTGGAAATTAAAAATAATGATGGCTATTTTCACCCTAACATTTCCCATACAAATTTTGCTACAAACCCTAACTTGAAGAATCATTGACATGAGATGAAATTGGGAAAGAAAAATATGGAGGATGATGGTGTACTTGCTTGTTCCTTAGCTTACAAGTCAAAAAAATCAAGCTTTCAAGTGAAAATTTGAGATTTGGGAGAGTTTTGAAGGATTTCTGGGCACTCTGTCCTGCGCGCATCGTAGTGTTCCTACACGTAGCGCCAAAGCGCAATGCAGTTCACAAAAGCGCAGCGCCATATTCCAAACCCCTTTTTGAGGTCTTAAAATGCTCCAAATTGAGAGCTTTATAGCTCGTTGTAACTATATTGAAGTCTGCTATAAGATGGACACCTCAAGAATGTAATTTGGACAATCCATGAGAGAGAAAATTTGATTTTCCCAAGGTCACTCCAAAAACTCAAGGTTTCTCTGAAAAGAGTGTAGCGCCAACTTGAAGATTACATTTGGATGCATTCCACTAATCCAAATCACAAGATGAAAGTACCATTGGAAATATTAGGATGTCTGCTACACAATAGAGTCCTCAAGCACTGACAAAACCTACTCCAAACCCCTGGAAAACTGTCTTGAAATCAAGTTGTCCAGAAGTGAAGCAACACTCCCATAGCAAGTGTATTTGGGGCATTTGTTTCAAATCATAACACTTGTGCATAAAATGAAGGAGGTTTCTGTTCCTTGGACTATATTGGACAAAAATGTCTTTCACTTTTGTAAAATTAGTCTCCATTTTGTCAGAAACATAATTTGAATCAAACATGTCCCTATGAGGAATGATGAGGCAAGGTAGTGTACTTCAACATTGTCTTATTTGAAATAAAACATTATTGTTACCTTTATTTTTCTTTCCCTAAGCTTCTAATTCCATTTACCTACTTAATCACATGATGGACATGCTTTTGGAAACATATGGTATCGTGATGACACATGGAGTGAAACCCTAGACCATGACCTAAAATGAGGAATTTAACCATTTCATGACCCAAGACACTTAAATGAAGATATGATACCTCGAAGAAGACAATTACCATGATGAGTGATGAAGACATGGGTAAGTGAAGGGAGTAGCAGTGACCTAGACACGATAACCAATGACCAAATTTTTATTTGAAGACTCACCGAAATGAAAAAAACCTGACTTGACACCCTAACAACACCTTGTAAGAGCATATTTGATCACTGGTGATAGGCTGAACTAACTGACACTAACATTGGCTCCAACTGGGGATGGCAGCTCCTTAGAGGTGTCAAGAACACCATAGACCAAGTAGCCTGATCCATTGGGAATGAGTCATAATGCAAAGACTAATCTCAAACTGAAAACTGACTGACTAACCGATTGACTTGACTATAAAAAAACATACTGACTAAACTTACTTATGGCTGTAGACCATCAGGATCTTAGGGCCTTCACCTCGGGCTTCAAATCCTGATGATAACCGCTCACTTGCTGAATATGTATATGCAATCATGTGTAATGATCCCTCCAATGTAACCAATCCAGCAAGTGGCTACTTACTTGAATTTTGCTTGTACTTTCCTTGAGCAGGTAGAACAAACAAAAGCTAGGGAACTCCGAGTGTCCACTAAATATGTGTTGATGATCCATTAATACAATAAAATTCATATTTCTAGATGGCTACAGCAAATTGGAAATAGGGTCTATAATAATCTAGGACATTAGCATATCTTGAAAGTTAGAAGAAATAGAAGAACACCCTTTGTTTCCTAAATTTGGAGGAAGATCATCATGTGCAAGTGGCTCTAAAACAACCTCTTGTTTATCGCTGCTCTCCTCTTCATAATCTGCTTGTAATGTTTGATGATTATTCTCTGCCATAATTTCATTGTCTGAAAGCTTCGCACATGCCAATTTAAAATTATGATTTGCATGAATCTACCCTTGAAATAGTGCTTCAGAAAATGGATGAGCTAGAGAGACATATGAGTGGTGAGTGTCTAGAGATCCTTGTTCATACATTTCATCAGAAACCTCATCTTGGTCTTCACAAACCTGATCTTGAAATAAAACCTCAAAGAAAGAAAAATCTGAAAGAACAAGTGAATGGCTATCTTCATACCTCTCATCCAAAATATAGGGTTTTGGATGCTCATGGAAAACTTTAAATGCAGCAAACACTTCAAGTATGTTTGATTCCTCATGTGCTTCAACAGGAAGAATATCAATTTGACTACCACAAGAATCAAGGGAAACAACTTCTTGTTCACTATTTCCTTGCAAAAAAATATTATCGTTGTCATTAGATGGTTCACTACTTAAGTTTTCTGTACATGAAATTTCAGAATTCTCACTTGGACCATTTTCTTCTTGATTGTTAGGATGCAGATCCGTTTCATCTTCAAGCAAAGAAGGAGTTGATGTGTGTTGTGAATGATCCTTTGTATCAAAGCAGTGAATCTCTGTTATTTTTTGTTGGGAGGAATATTTATAAAGGACCTCTATGATCTCATAATCTAGACATTCTTCTTCACCAAAAGTTTCTTCGAGGTGTTGAATGAAGTTTTCACAAGATTCACAACAATCTTCGAACAACAAAAATGAATGATGAGATTCTCCATAAAAATCAAAGAATGTTGTGTGGAAATATTTAAGAGAGTATAAGCTACCTGGTTTCAATCCTTCATACCAAGATCTTGCTTTTCCTTCTAGGGTAGCCATAATAATTTTCATCAAACAATCCTCATGAAACCTGATCCTGAGCTTATGTCTATGCTAATGAAATTTTATTAGATGTAGAATAGCCTCATCTTGACCATCCTGACCTTTAAACTTTGGCAGTCCTGTTTGCCAATCTATACAAGGAATATGATTCGAAAAACTAGGAATATGAGCTCGATTCATAGGAGCGTACCTTCGAGTAGTTGAATCCATTTTGAAAATAGTTAAGTCACCAATAAGTTCTTCAAACTACCGGTTTTGAACAGCGAAGTCGCCATGAAAATTCTGAACCTTTGGATTCTTCGACACTGGAGTCGCCAGGTGAAAGATGCACAGCTTTTCTTGTGTCTGATCACTGTTCACCATCAACAATCAAATCTAATCCTTGTCGTTCTTTCCCAGGGAAGATATGATCTTTCATTCCCCAGCAACGGCGGCAAAAATGTTAGTCCTTACAATCTCCTAGGCTGAAAAGGAAATCGCTACTGAGTTGAAGTGGTTTGAGGTTACCCTTGTTGATTTCCTTTTTAGCCTAGGAGATTGTAAGGACTAACAAGAGAGAGATTTCTAGGAGGGGAGTCGAGACTCAGAGGGAGTCTAGAAGAGGAGCTAAAATGACAATGAATGGATTAAGGGATCAGGACAAGTTGGACAGGGCTTCCAACTTTTTCATCTAGAAGGCCAAGATCCTTGCAATCTTGGATCAGCATCGCATCAAGGACTTTGCCTTGAGAACCGTGGCTATCCTAGTTGACCCAGCTGAGAACAAGAAGTATGAGGATGCAATGGCGAGGGCAAAGTGCATGATCCTACATAGGGTCAAAGATCATGTTATACCACATATTGATGAGAAGAACAAAACAAAGGAGATGTGGGACACCCTGACCACCCTATACTAGGGCTCTTCCGTGCAGCGGAAGATGTTATTAGAGAATTAGTTGCGATCGTATCAGATGTAGAAGGGAGAGAAAATAGATCCATTCCTTCTCAAGTTGCAAAAGATTCGTGACCAGCTTACTTTCATGGGGTCTAAAACGGATCCAAAATTTATGGTCAGGATTGCCCTGAATGCAATATCCGAGGAGTGGGAGACATTTGTCCAAAGTATTTTGGGTAGGGCCACTCTTCTTGGTTAGGAGGAGATGTGGGCATCTCTTCGCCAGGAAGAGATCAGGGGGATGACCGAGGCAGGGAGTAGTGCAAAGGGAGGTCGAATCAAGAAAGAGGAAGAGGTTGCAGCTCAAGCATCTAGCAAGGGAAGATGAAGGACATCTCTAACGTTAAGTGCTTCCATTGTGGGGAGCTGGGACATTATGCATCCCAGTGTCGCACGAAGAAAAACAAGGGAGAGGCCTCTGATTCAAAGGCAGCTCCAGCTAAGGTAGAGAAAGAGGTCGAGACTGATGACGATTGTGCCATGAGTGCTCATGCGCCTCTAGAGAAGAGGTGGAATGATATGGAGTTGTAGTCAAGAGGACTACATATTAAGGGCAGGATCATTGAGGTGCTCAAATTCTTGCATCATATCCGACTACAGGAGCCATTAACGACAGTAGCATGATGACAAGTGTCGAGTGGAGCAAAGTGTAGGGGAGCAGCAAGGCAGTGCTTGAGTGCAAAATTTTGAGGCAGCGCAGTGTAGGTTGTAGCAGTGTGAGAGGCACAGAGGTGTATGCAACAGTGTAGTGGTAGCTGAGGGAGCACAGGATAACAACAGAGGCAGATTTAGAATCACAAGGCTTCCAAACTAACTGAGATGTCAGTATTTGGGAGAATTCAGTTACCTACTTCTCGGAACTGAGTTACAGTGCAAAAGTTAGCAGTGGCAGTGCTAGGGGCAGCATGGGAAGCATGGTGAGAGGGAGCTACAGTATAGATGTAGCAGTGGTAGTGGTAGTGTCATGGGCAACAGTACAGGAAGCAGCAGCGCAGTGGATGTGTGGCAGTAGGCTAAGCATCAGCACAGGTACCAACACGGAAGATCAGTGTGATGTTTCTATAGTGAAGCATTAATAGAGCACATTCCTTGCTAAGAGGGAGTTTTGATTTTTGGTAGCATCAGATGTACTCTAGCCATGAAAATTGGCGGAGAGGCTAAGGCACATGAGATCTCCAAGACCCAAAAATAGTTTGGGGAAATTCCACCGGAATGGAGAGATATTAAAATAATTAATATTTTTAATGAGACCCTAAGTCTAAACTTAGGATAATTAAAATATTAATGTGTATTAATATAATGGGTGAGAAAGTTATAAATAATGAGGATCAAGCCAAACCTAATCTTAGTCATTGATTAGGGACTTAATCTCAGCTGTTGAATCGTCAATAGGAAAAGTATAAGAGGAGGTTTGAGGGTTAGTTGGAGACACACTAAGTTGATCAAGAATTTGATTTTATGGGGCAAGGTTTGTTGAGAAATAGAGTTAGTGATCTGTTGCAGTGAGAGGCAGTTCAACAGAAGGTCAAGAATAAATATCAGAGAGGCAGAGAAAGTGCCGAAGAGACATCGCAGAGCCTAGGAAGGATGATGTAGAAGCTGAGGAGGCCAGCACAGAAGAAACAAAGGGCCAAGAGGCTGAGGTAGAGGGCCAAGAGGTTGACGGAGAGGATGCAGAGGCTGCGCAGAGCTAACGCTAGGTTGGAGAGGCAGCACTGAGGAACTTTTGTGGGGCAGACAGGGAGCTGAGAGGCAGACGCAAAGTAGAAGAGGGTGATACATTTCTAGAGAGAAGCTTGGAGTAGCTTTTGCTATCCAACAAAGGAAATGTCGAAGTTGCCATGGGATCAATCATTCAGTTGCTGATCAGCTGAAATATCTGTCTCCGAGGAGAGGTACTTCTACCAAGGAAATTATCTTAAGGGTGAGCCATTTATGGCATCCTAGTTGTATTTAGAAACTGCATAATAATAAAACCCTCATATCTGTTGCATTGGTTTTCCCGCATTGGGTTTTTCTGGGGACGTTTGTCAAAAATAACGGTTTCGTTTGTGTGATTGTCTCAATTATTTCAATTGTTGATATGTATATGTATTAAGGTTGCATTTGTGTTTATTTCAATATTTATATTTATAAATAACTTGTTAATGGAAAGAACAAGTAGGAGATAATAAACCAGATAATGTAGTAGGTATTTCTGATGTGTTAGAGTTAAAAATTTCAACATGGTATTAGAGCATTGCAGATCATAGGAGAACTGAAGGCACCAATAGAAATCTGAAATTTACAGCATTAGCAACTATCCTAGGAGACAACGATGTTCTAGAGCAGAAGTAGCTAGAGAATAAGTGACGTGGATCTTGCATCAACATTTTGAACCAGCATGAGGGTCAGCGCAGACGCAGAGAGGGGCATATCAGACCCACGTAGTGCCTGATCATTTTTCTCAGCCAAGAAGGATTGATGCTGTGGCCAAGAGGAGTAGACTCAACCTTTGTTGGGATTGCGCAGAGCCTGAAGGGCTCAATTTCTTCAATTATCGGAACTTAGGGAGTTTTCGGCAGATTGTGATTTGAGGAGCTAGTGGAACGTTGTTTCTATCAAAACATAACAGTGTCTAAGGAGACAGAGCCAAGGTAGAGGGAATCACTACCTTGACAGGTTTCTAGCCAAGGAATCTAGATCTGTGTTGCAGCGACAAAGGAGGATTAGAGAGGAGAAGTTTGAAAGTTGGCTAGAGAATTTCCAAGAGGGAAATCAAGACTTAGAGGGAGATTTCTAGGAGGGGAGTCGAGATTCAGAGGGAGTCCAAAAGAGGAGCTTAAATGGCAATGAAAGTATTAAGGGATCAGGACAGGTTGGACGAGGCTTTCAAATTTTTCATCTAGAAGGCCAGGATCTTGGCAATCTTGGATCGACATCGCATCAAGGACTTGGCCTTGAGAACCATGGCTATCCCAGTTAACCCAGCTGAGAACAAGAGGTATGAGGATGCAATGGCAAGGGTGAAGTGCATGATCTTAGACATGGTCAAAGATCATGTTATACTACATATTGCTGAGAAGAACACAGTAAAGGAGATGTGAGACACCTTCACCACCTTATACGAGGGCTCTTCCGTGCAACGGAAGATGCTATGGTAGAATCAACTGTGATCATATCAGATGCAGAAGGGAGAGCAGGTAGATCCATTCCTTCTCTGGTTACAAGAGATTCACGACCATCTTACTTCTATGGGGTCTACATTGGGTCCATAATTTATGGTCAAGATTGCCCTAAATGCAATCTATGAGTGGGAGACATTTTTCCAAAGTATTTTGGGCAAGGCTACTCTTCCCAATTGGGAGGAGATGTGGGCAGCACTTCGCCAGGAAGAGATCAGGAAGATGACCAAGGCGAGGAGTTGTGGCAAGGGAGGTTGAATTAAGAAAGAGGAGGAGGACGATGCGGCTCATGCATCTGCAGGACAACAAGGGAAGAGGAAGAAGAAGGACATCTCCAAGGTTAAGTGCTTCCATTGTTGGGAGCTGTGAAATTACGCATCCTAGTGTCCTAGGAAGAAAAACAAGGGAGAGGCTTTTGATTCAAAGGTAGCTCTAGCTAAGGTGGATAAATAGGTTGAGACTAATGATGATTTTGCCATGAGTGCTCATGCACCTCTAGAGAAGAGGTGGGGTGATATGGAGTTGTAGTCAAGAGGACTACATACTAAGGGCAGGATCCTTGAGGTGCCCAAACTCTTGGATCACATCTAGCTATGGGAGCACTTAATGACAGTAGCGTGATGACAAGTGTCAGGTGGAACAAAGTGTAGTGGAGCAGCAAGACAATGCTTGTGTGCAGAATTTTGAGGCAGTGCAGTGGAGGTTGCAGCAGTGCGAGAGGCACAGAGGTGTATGCAACAGCGCAGTGGCAACTGAGGGAGCACATGATAGTAGCAGAGGTAGCCTCAACATCATGAGGCTTCCAGACTGACTAGGATGTCAGTGTTTGGAGGAAGTCAGTTACCTACTTCTTGGTAACTGAGTTGCAGTGCAGCAGTTAGCAGTGGCAGTGCTAGGGGAAGCATGGGCATCATGTTGAGAGGGAGTTGCAGTACAAATGTAGTAGTGGAAGTGGCAGTGTCATGGGAAGCAATACACGAAGTAGCAGTGCAGTGCATGTGTGGCAGCAGTCAAAGCATCAACGCAGGTACCGATGTGGAAGATCAGTGAGATGTTTCTATGGTGAAGCATTACTAGAGCACATTCATCACTAAGAGGGAGTGTTAATTTTTGGTAGTATCGAATGTGCTCTAGCCATGATATCTCCAAGACCTAGAAATTGTTTGGGGAAATTCCACCCAGATGGAGAGATATTAAATAATTAATATTTTTAATGAGACCCTAAGTCTAAACTTAGGAAAATTAAAATATTAATGTGTATTAATATAATATGGGTGAGAAAGTTCTAAATAATAAGGATCAAGCCAAATCTAATCTTAAACATTGATTAGGTACTTAATCTCGACCTTTGAATCATCAACATGAAAAGTATAAGTGGAGGCTTGAGGATCAGTTGGAGACACACAAAGTTGATCAAGAATTCGATTTTATGGGGCAGGGTTTGCTAAAAAATCGAGTTAGTGATTTGCTGCAGCGAGGGGCAGTTCGACAAAAGGTCGAGAATACATATCAGAGAGGCAAAGAAAGTTCCGGAGAGACAGCGCAAAGCCTAGGAAGGCTGACACAAACGCATCCAGGACTAACGCAGAGGTTGAGGAGGCTAGCGCAGAAGATGCAGAGAGCCAAGAGGCTGATATAGAGGGCCAAGAGGCTACGCAGAGTTGACGTTGGGCTAGAGAGGAAGTGCTGAGGAACTTTCGTGGGACAGACAGGGAGCTGAGAGGCAGACGCAGAGAAGAAGAGGGTGACGTAGTTCCAGAGAGAATCTTGGAGCAACGTTTGCTGTCCAGCTAAGGAACTATCGAAGTTTTTGTGGGATCAATCATCCGGTTGTTGATCAGCCAGAATATCTGTCTCGGAGGAGAGGTACTTCTACCAAGGAAATTCTCTGAAGGGTGAGCCATTTCTGGCACCCTAGTATTCAAAAACTACATAATAATAAAACCCTCATATCTGTAGCAACGGTTTTCCCGTACTAGGTTTTTCTGAAGACGCTTGCCCAAAAATAACGATGTCCCTTGTGTGATTGTCTCAGTTATTTCAATTGTTGATATGTATATGTGTTAAGGCTACATTTGTGTTTATTTCGGTATTTATATTTATAAATAACTTGTTAATGGAGAGAACATGTAGGAGATAATAAACCAGATAATGAAGTAGGGATTTCTGATGTGTCAGACTTAGAAATTTCAATATCAACTTTTGCAACAGGTCTTTTATAACTAACTCGAGAAACAACTTAAGAATAACATCATAGCCACAAAGTAACAATGATAATAGGCTTACCTCCAACCAAGAAAAAAAATAAATACCAAACATATCAAAACCACTATAAACTTAAAAACTAGAAGAGTTAGGTAAACAAAGTGCAATAATGCTGAATCAAGGCTAATTTCCTTACAGTTTCCCACGTGAAATGCCCATCATCTAAACAACTAACCCTTTCCTCACCAGGAAAACATTTCAATCAAATCCCTCTCAAGTAAAATGATGATATGTGGTATGAAGGATCGATGAACACAAGCACCCTATGAACACCCACATTATTAAGCATTCCCTCATGCCTGCATGTCCATATCCTTTGTATTATTTCCAGGTATGAGGATCCTCGATGTGCCATCTCCCTTGACAACTAAACGTTTTAATGATCATGTCCTTCACCATTAATTGGAACCCACAGTGAGGTACTTACACATAACTTTAATTATATGCAACATTAATAATTTTCTTGGTACAAATTTTGTTGCTTATAAATAATAACTTCTATGAAGACAAAATTCTATTTGATAATAAAAAGCTTACACTATTATAGAGTTTGTACAAGAGAACATTAATGATAAAATAATATAACAAATATGTACTACTTCAACTCTTTTTTGGTTTGGGTTATGTGTAAGGTGTAGTGCCCTCCTAGGTTGTATGGGTTTGGTAAAGTGCTATTATCTTATTAAGTAAATAATTTGCTTGTATCTTTTCAATCCATTGTAACATGTTTATAATGTTTTTATCTACAATAGTCATCCTATAGTCATTATTATTTAAAGGAAATTCAGATAATTGAAATGTGAAGGTATAAATTAAATTCCTTCTAGAATTCAACCATTCAATTCAAAGAGTTTAAAGAAGGAAATTTCAAGTAAATATTTTTGTAGCACCTTAATCTCAATATTTAGAAATAAAAAAAATGAGATTGAAAAATAGCTTCCTCAAAGTTGATTATGATGTTGAATAGCTCATTAAGACTCCTCCCTCTTTGTCAAAAATGAAATTAACCACCCAACCAACAAGAAGCCTAACCAATTTCCTTCAAAATTTGTGTTTTCTTCCAATTTTTTCCAACCCATCCTATGCCTCTTCTCCCCATATATATCACCATCTCCCCTAGCAAAGATCCATACTGCCTATACTCCTAAATTTGATGTTGCCCCACATTCCAAGACAACCATCTCTTCCTAACCTATTGGCCAACAACTTTATCTTAGATTAAATTAAAGTTGTTTATAAAGATGAATGCTAGACCCAAAGAAATACTAACACTTGCCATATATGAATTAACAAAAGAATAATAATTCAACACTCTATATATCATTATATTTAAATCATGATAATGGGAATAAACAATTTATTTCCCAAGGTAAGGAAGTAAAGAATGACATATTCAATCCCTATCAGGATACTAAACCAACTCAAAATCATCCCTCTTAAGCATTCACTTATGTTTTTCATCCCTTCCTCTATTACCATATGTTGGAGTGTCGATTAAATTGAAATAACTCCATAAATAACCCTTACACATGAGCATCAACTATATTTACCTAACTTACTAAAGAAATCAACAACCATCATCACACATCTAAGGGAGTGTGGCCAACACAATTCTTCTATGATTCCAAGTTTGAAAGGATACACAATGGGAAACACCCCCACCGTCTTTAAGGTCAACACCCTAACATCAATCATATTGCGTAATAATTTTTGTTCATGTTAATATAGTTGTCATTGATGTCAATATACTGAAGAAGGCAAGGACATCAAGGAAATGAAGCAGGCAGGGATATGATGATGATCAGTCACATGAGATAATATTTTTCTCTATCTTAGAAAAGGAATTTCATCATGAGACCGGGACCATCCGAAAGGGCATAATTTTAGCTTTCTAATGAGCTATCACATGCCCCAAAACTCCAAATATTTTGGGTGATATAGATTTTTTAAGTTAGGGGTATTAATTTGGTCTTTGAGCCAACCTGTGCTAAGCCTCTCATGTCGGCCTACCTATGGGTCATGTCCCTTCTCTTGTCCACTGTAAAATCACTATAAATATATGATGCCTGACCTCATTTTGACTCAAAACTTCGACATACAATCACAAAACAGGTAAAGGAGGTTCACATCTCGTGAACACTAATTATTAAGGGTTAAAAAGAGCACAAAAATATAAACTTCAGACTATGCTATTCTTCTACATCTCAGACCTCAAAAGAACTGAAATGAACAAGGTCCTACACCTGGATAGAAGCTCGGATTGAGGAGGCATTAGACTGTGGCTTTGAATCCACTAATAGTGGTGCGGATCCTTTACTGTGTAGCTGGATCACCTTCAAAACAATGCTCAGACTTGGATACCTAAAGATTACGGTGATTTTGGCTCTTGTTTACCTCTAATATTTGGCTCAGTGACTATGGCTTAACCTAGACACTTTTGTACCTCAGACTATGCAGTAGTTTGATGATAAACCTTCAAACAAGTACTACAGAACTGTGGATTCTTAACTGTGATAAAACAATGTGGCTCAAATTAAGAGACAGAACTTCGGACTGTGGACCATCAGCTTACTTCTATGATAAAAGGACTTGGTTTCTAGCTCGGATTGCTATATCTCGGGTTCCTTTCTAGACAATGGGTTTGGACTGCTATATCTCGAGTTCCTTTCTCGATAATAGACAATAGAATAGTGCCTTAGCTGGACAATGGACATCAATAATGAACAGTGGACATAGACAATGGAATCATGCCATTGTTGGATAGCACATTATTGAAGTGAAATGAATATTTCTCCACCTCAGTAAGAAGCTAGCAGTGGCACAAATAGTGATGGATTAAGTGAAGTAAAGTAAGAGGACAAGTGAAGTTGATCTTGAACATTGAAATCAACAACATAGTAAGGTCATCTCATTGATGTCAGTCAAGTAGGTACATTTTAAATTTTCAATTAAAAGAAGAAAAGACAACAAGATTGTTGTCCTTGGAGTTGATGCTCCTAAACACAAGGTTGGTGCCTTGGAGAAGATAGGGTCGAAGCCCTAGAGATCGAAGCCTCATCAAAGACCAAGTTGGTGCTTGGCAATAATTTTCATACATTGTATTTATTCTTTTATACTCAATAAAATTATACTTATATGTTTCTCTGATTAAAATTGTGAAGAATCTAACTTGTAATAATAACAATTGAAAGAAATATATTGATTCACCCCCCTCTTAGTATTTCCAACAATTGGTATCAGATCCATCTTCTTCATAATCAACCTAACAACTAGAAGAAGGATTCTTATTCACAATGAAAAATCAAGAAGTGTCAGGAAGGCTTCCTTTGTTTGATGGCACAAAGTTTCTTTTTTTGGAAAAAAGAAATGTCCTACTACTTAATGTCCTTTGGAGCTGAAGCTTGGCATTCGGTTTTGAATGGGTACACTTCTCCTTCCACTCTTCCAACTGATCAAGACGAAAGGAAATCTTACATTGCAAATGCAAAATCCTTAAATTCCATCACTAGTGGAATCACTGATTCTAAATTTACAAAAGTCATGAATTGTGACTCGACCAAAGAAGTATGGCATAAGCTGGTTAGCTTATACGATGGGGACTCCAAAGTTAAGAAGGAAAAGCTTCAAACTCATAAAAGGAAATTCGAAAGTATGAGAATGGATGATGAAGAAGATATTGCGTCATACTTTCTCCTAATAGCTGAAGTGGTCAACTCTCTTGAAGGATTGGGAGAAAAGATTGAAGAAAGCATTGTTGTTCAAAAGGTCTTAAGATCTCTCCTAAACAGATTTGACTCCAAAGTAAGTGCTATAGAAGAAATGAAGGACCTAGATACTCTCAAGATGGATGAACTTCATGGAATCCTCATTGTCTATGAGATGAGAAAAGGAATCCCAAGTTCCAAAGAGTAGCATTCAAGGCCTCAAAATCAAAAAAGGGGAAAGGATGGAATACCAACAATGATGACTCCAATGTTGAATTTGAATTGGCACAATTTGTATGAAGACTAAAGAAAGGATCCAAGCTGAAAGGTAAGTACCCTCTTATTTGTCTCAAATGTGGAAGAATAGGTCATTATGTTGCAAAATGTCCTCATAAGCGTGATAGTGATGAGGAGGAGGATTCTAAATGGATGGTATACAAAAAGAAAGGGTCTAATAAGAAGAATTTCTTCTTGAAGCAAGATGATTCTGATGAAGATGAATTTGTAGTCATCAAAAAGAAATCAACTAATCATTTCCCTCACTGCAAAGGAGGTAATGATGAATCAGATGAAGAAAATGACTATGCTGGAAGCCAAGAAGTATTATTCATGGCATTCACAAATGATGATGATTCATGACTAGAAGAAAATGTAGATGAATTTTTAATGAGTTCCATTGAAGAAAATGATAAATTACAAAATAAAATCATTTCTCTCAAGGTCGAAAAGGAGGAAGCAAAAAGAAGGGAAGACCTCTTGAAAAATAAGCTAAAAGAAAAGGAAGAAATTTGTGAAAATCGTGAAGCTGAAATAGTATCTTTGAGAAAGGAATTGGAGCAAGTCAAAAAGGGTTGGGAAAGCTCTCAAAAACTTGACATTATCCAAAATGATCAGAAACCTCATTATGACAAATTTGGGATAGGTTTTAAAACAGAATCATCAAGTACTAAGGATAATGTGAAAAGCTATGCCGACATACTTTCCAGCAACCCAAAAGAAAAAAATCATTTCATCAAAGGCCCATCTCAAATCCAAAGAATGAAAAAAGAGTAACTCCAAGGAAGAATGTTGATTCAAATCATGGCTATTACAACAGGTATCAAACTATCTTTTTTGAGCATTGTTATTATTGTAAAAGTTTTGCTCATCAAGCTAAACATTGCATGGCTCGTAAGAATGAAACACCAAAATTGAAGTATCAAACAAACAAACCATATAGTCTCAAAGGGCAAGGACAAATAAAGACCTACAACTCTTTTGATCCTTTGGTCAGATTTGATCCAATTTGCTCATTATGTAATGATAATGGGCATAATGAACAAAATTCCCCCCTCAAAAGAATAGAAGCAAAAGATGAGAATCCCAATACGAATAAATGTGGCCTAGCTCTATGTGCTCACAATGATGAAAATCATTGGTTTGTGGATAGTGGGCACTCCAGACATATGACAGGTGACAAAAGGAAGTTTGTCTCATTGAACAAAAAGGAAGGAAATGTATCCTTTGGAAGTGGATTTACCAAAATTGCTGGAAAAGGCACTGTTACCCTTATTAATGGAAAAAGAATGGTTCAAAATGCTTTACTGGCAGATGGGCTCAAACACAATCTCTTTAGTGTTAGCCAAATCTGTGATCAAGGACATAATGTTGTCTTTAGCGCTAAATATTGTGAAATAAGGAACTCTTCCTCAAGAGAACTTGTGGCGAAAGGAGTTAAAACATCATATAACGTCTACATTCTGAACAAAATTCAAGAAGATAAATGTTACCTAAGTCAAACCAGTGAAAGTTAGTTGTGCCCCAAGCGACTCGGACATACAAGTTCCGATAACTTGATCAATATCAGCAATATTAACGCAGTGTGAGACATCCCAAAATTATTCAAGCCAAATCAAGGCATATGTGGTCCGTGTCAACATGAAAAGAAAACTAAAACTAGCCACAAGACCAAGGAGTTCTCTACATCAAAACCTTTGGAGATCATTCATGTTGATTTATGTGGACCAACTAGAACTCTAGTGCTCCAAGGAGAAAGGTACTTTGCTTTATTTGTTGATGACTATACTAGAATTATGTGGGTATATTTCATAAAATATAAATCCGAAATATTTGAATGTTTTAAGACTCTTAAAGCTCTTGTAGAAAATGAAAAGGATTCTAAGATTAAATGTCTTAGAACAGATAGAGGGGGAGAGTTCACATCAAAAGAATTTGATGAATTCTATAAGGTACATGGAATCGAAAGAAAACTCTCTATTGCTAGAACACCCGAGCAAAATGGGATTGTTGAAAGAAGAAATCGAACTGTTCAAGAAATGGCAAGATCAATGTTACTAGTAATTGACTTGCAGCCAAATTTTTTGAGAGAAGTAGTCGGGACAGCAATTTCTACCTTGAATCGAACTCAACGAAGACCAAATAATGAGAAGACTCCTTATGAATTATGGAAAATACTTTAGTAAAATATTTCAGGATTTTTGGAAGAAAATGCTTCATAAAAATCAATAACAACTCACCAAGAAAATTTGATTCTCGAGTTGATGAAGGAATATTCCTTGGATATTCTACTAGGAGCAAAGCCTACAAGTGCTACAATAATCGACTATGGAAAATAGTGCAAAGCATTGATGTGAAGATTGATGAAGCCCTTCCAAAAAAGGAAATTGAAGATCATGAAGTTGACCCTCTCATTGAAGAAAACGAAGAAGAACCTAAAAAAGAAGAAAAAGAACCATCTCAAACTCCTTCAAAGATGAAATTCCTCCAAAAACATCACCTGGAAAAGTAAATTATTAGCAATGTATATGAGGGGATACAAACCCAAAGAAGGATGACAAGTACACCAACGAAAAATGATGTTTCTCTCCTATCTATGATAGAACCAAAAACATTTACTCAAGCAAGTAAGGATCCTCATTGGGTGGAAGCCATGGAAGAAGAAATGTCTCAAATCGAGAAGAATGAGACATGGGAGCTAGTACCTCGTCCAAAGGATAAAAATATAATTGGAACCAAGTGGGTGTTCAAAAACAAAATGAATGAAGATGGACAAATCATCAGAAATAATGCAAGGCTTGTTTGTAAAGGTTATTCACAAATTGAAGGAATCAAGTTTGAAGAAACCTTTGCACCGGTAGCTCGTATGGAAGCTATAAAGATGTTCTTGGCATTTTCTTGCTCGAAATGATTCAAAGTCTATCAAATGGACATAAAATCAACATTATGAATGGGGAACTCAAGGAAGAAGTCTACATGGAGCAACTAGAAGGGTTTAATCTAGCCGAAGGAAAATACTTTGTTTGTAAGTTGAAATAGGCATTATATTGGTTGAAACAAGCTCCTAGAGTTTGGTACGCAAGAATGGATCACTATCTACAACAACAAGGCTTTAAGAAGGGGGTGGCAGGAAGTAATCTCGACATGAATATAGATGAGGATAAGTTACTAGTCACTCTTGTCTATGTTGATGATCTTATTTTTGCTAGCAATAATGATGAGATGAGCCATGAGTTTGCTCAAAATATTTCAAAAGAGTTCAAAATGTCGACATTAGGAGTGTTATCTTACTTCCTTGGACTACGAGTATCTCAAACCACAGCAGGCATGTTCATATCTCAAGCAAAATATCTTAAAGACATGCTTAAAAGATATGGAATGATAGACTATGTGTTAGGCCCCTATACTACTAGAGTAACCCCTTATTGTTATTAGTACAACCCACTTATTATATTGATGTACCCATGTAGCACCCATATTGTTACTATTGTGCCCCATAGAAGCCCACT